>JABUQX010022846.1:0-7500 GCA_015478945.1 Trachelipus rathkii
ACCTCACACACACAAGAAAAAAAAAAAAGAAGATTAAAAAACAATTTTTTTTTTCTGGGCAAGGAATACGACCGAAAGCTTCAGCTAGAAACATGTAAAGGATGGTCGATATCACCATTCCAGATGTGATAACAAGATACGAAGTGGCGTTTCAGAATAGAATAAAGATAAAACCCGCTTTCAAAATGAGGAATTCACAAATACACAGTGAGAAACGAAACAATTTAGTCAAATAATAATAATGGCTACATAAACAGGCAGACAAATGATGAATCAAGAGAGAGCCAGAAAAAAAAGAGACTGAAGAGGTGAGGGTAGAGCATTAACAACGAGCAATATTCCCAAGAAAAAGAAATTTAACTTTCCACTCTCCAAATAAATAACCCTAGCAAACTTAAACCATATATATATATATATATATATATATATATATATATATATATATATATATATAAATTATATATATATATATATATATATATATATATAATATATATATATATATATTTATATATATATATATATATTATATATATTGAAATAAAAGTTTAAAATTTTTAATAATTCATTTCAAAATGCCACTGGAATAATAAATAATAATGGCCTGTCATTCTATATTAAATAAAATGCAGAGCCAATTTGGGGCTAACTGTGCCAACAGCAACGGGTTTTTGACTACTACTACCACTACTGTTGCAAGCTCCTCCAACGTCAGCGTCTTTATCTTCTGTAGGTGAAGTAGCTGATAGTGCTTCTACAAATTCATCTTCAGGTGAATCCATGCTTCGTCAAAAGGCTCATCTGGAGGTGTTGGTAATTCCGGCGAACAATCTTCTTCTAGCTATATATATATATATATATATATATATATATTAATATATATTTTGTTATATGAATATATTATATATAATATATAATATATTAGATATATAATATATATCATATATAATATATATTATAATATATATATTGTAGTTAGGTATCTCAGTGGTTGAAGGTAGCATCAGCCTCCATTGAACATCCAAACACTTATCCTAATCACCACAACTACCCCTAACACGCACACGACCGGATGCTCAGCAATAGTTGTGACTAGCCAAATAAAAATAAAGGGTCGTTAATATTTATTACAACCTCAAGTGATAAAGCCGCGCTCACCTACTTAGTACGATTGTAATAAAAATAAAATAAATAACAAATATTGTAAACGTGGTTTGTACAATATAAAAAAAAAATTATAATGAATAAATAAAAGGACTACACAGCACAGAAAGGAGCGGTCATGATAGGTTGGAAATCCAACTTTATGGTTGAGTCCATTGTAGAAAGTAATCATAATTTAAATATAATGCAAAACATTCAGTTTCTTAAGTAAGCAAATATTGGCTACTATTGAAGTGAAGACGATTTAGACAAAGAACTTTTAGTACCATTAGTGTAGGTAAATCGGTGATAGCAATAGGAGTTCAGCTGAGGAGGGGGGGGGGAAGGTCATATGACATGTAGTGGATGTGAGTGATAATGATTTGATCAATGCGGAGGTGTGTGAGGATCATCTCCTGAAAGTGATTTCGTCGGTGAGAGGAAGACCACTAAGAAATGTCCAGCTTTATATTTTCAAATTTTGTCCCTCGCTGATCACTCGTCCAACACTCCTGCCAGTAAGACTGGAAGCCTTGTCGGAGAGCAGGATAATAATCAGTTGATGGAAGGCGACCTTGTCGAATGGCATTCGGGAGGTACCTAGAAGTTACAGAAAGAAGAGGAAATCACTCTGACCTCTCTGTCAGCGGTTTTGTTGCCAGTCACCCTTAAGTGAGAGGGGGGTCCAAACAGAGGTGCAATTATATGTTTCTTGCGGGAGCGGAACAGCCGAGAATTGTTGTACAGCTGATGCCATTGTGCTTTTAAGGTAGGGGGCTTTGAGCTCCTTAAGTTAAGTGAGCAAATCCAAATAGATGATATAAGGATGGTCTTGGTTAAAGAATAAAATTCAAGAAAGGGCAATCATTATAGCCATTAATTCTGCAGTAAAAATTGAAATATGAGAGGGGGGATATGGAAGAGGTTGTGGTCGGGAAAAATAGCAGACAAGCCCACGCCCTCCCCTCTTTTAGAGACGTCGATAAACACTGGAGTGGATCCCCCATTAACTGCAGAGTGAGACAAGAATGAAGTCTTTAACAAGGAGGCCAGGATGGCAGGATTTGGAGAAAGGTCAGGACCAAGCAGATGTGGGAACAGGAATAAGCAACGGGTGCACCCTTTATTGTAGAGTAATGGCCAAAGCACTTAATGGCATAGTTGGGTATGTGAGATTTGATACGGAGGTTTGATTTCAGACAATTTAGTAGATAAAATAATCAATGCAAGCAGGCAGGTCGCAGCAGTTGCACGGTTCCGCTGGGGTTGGTGAGTGGAGTTCTACTGGAATGAGAATGAACCGGTGGATTAACACATGAAGGCGGAAGGAGCTGCTGCAATTATAGTATAGGATTACTTTTGTCCTCTAGTGGATATTTGTCTTGAACTCGTGTATGGCCATCTCCCCTGCTCCAATTTTACGATAACTTAACTCAAGAAAACCTACCTGTTAGTAACAAGTAAGGATTTTAGAACACGAGGCGATTGTAGGGTACCCCACAGTTTTTGCAGTGTGGAGAGTTTACGCAAGAAATGTAAAATTCTTCTCCGCAAACTGAGCAGATGTTACGCGATCCTCTATAGTATTTTCGGGGATGACCAAACCGCTGGTATTTGAAACAATGTCAGGGTCGAGGAAAAAACGGACGAACATTGTAGCTTGTAAACCCTACATTTCACCCTAGTAGGTGTCGAAAGAGAGTGTTAAAGGTCAACATCAATCGAGGATTTGGGGTGTCATGCGAATTCGACGTACGTGAAACGTGTATAAATTTGCAACAGGAAATCTCATCTGATGGAGATGACCTAGAAGTGAAAGCTTATTTCTTAGTTTGTCTGCAAAAAGAGCATAAATAGTGCCTCTGGATGAGTTTCCTATTTCGTCAAGAGTGTTAAGAAGAAGGATATCTCAAAAAGACGTTAAGGATGACAAGATGGAACTTTGATTTCGAGTAGTAGCTTGAGCAGGAAGGGGCCCGCTTCTCATTATCGTGATGGGAGGGTTTTAAACTCCTACACCTTTGCTCAAGTCTTGAACATATGTGCCCTAAAGCATTGTCTTTTCTCATCTTTTGGCCACAGTTTACACATTAATCACTCTAAATGCCATTTTAGTATAATAACAGATTGATTGCATTGGAATAAAAATATCAATAAAAAAAAGAACTACAAAGACGAGTATATTTTCTTCCCTCTTTTGTGCACAAAAAAAAGTGGTCCCCATTTGGGTTTTTGTATTATATATATATATAATAAAAAAATATATTATATATATATATATATATATATATATATATATATATATATAACTATATATATTATATACTATATATATATAGATATATATAATATATATTAATATATATATATATATATATTTATTTTATTTATTTGCCTACACTTTTTTCCCGCTTGAGCGGGGGCAGGGTAGTGGTACGTACAGCCTCTCTCATTCACACCTCCCCTCATCTCGCCCTTCACCCACCTCCTCCACCCCACTCTATCTCTCGCCAACACCCTACCCTCTTCCTCCCTCATTCCCTCCCTCCTCCAGCATCTCCTTTATTCCATACATCCACCTCCTTCTTGGTCTCCCCCTTCCTCTCCTTCCTATCCCCTCCGCCTCCCAAACTCTCCTAACCACTCTCTGTTCCTCCAATCTCACTAGATGCCCATACCATCTTAAATTTCCCTTCTCCGCTCTTCCCACCACACCCATTCCTCCAATCACATCTCTCCCTCACCACCTAATTCCTAATCCTCTCCCTTCTTGCTAACCCCACAAACCGCTCTCAAACCCCTTCATCTCAAATACTTTCAAACCTCTTCCTGGACCTGGCATTCAACCCCACGTTTCACACCCCATACAACACGGCTGGTACACAAATTTTTTCAAACATTACTTATCTTAACTTTCGGTGATAAATCCCCCCCTTTCCATAATTCTCTCAGTCCACTTCAAAGCTCTCAGTCCTTCTCCTACTCTATGCTCTATCTCCTCCTTCATTCCTCCCCCCCTACCCAAATCCATCCCTAAATATCTAAATCTTACTTCTTCCAATACTACACCCCCTACTCTAAACTCTAACCCCTCCCCCTCCCCGTCTCTTTCCCCGTCCGCAACACTAACACTTCACTCTTACCTGGATTTATTTTAAGCCCCTTTTGTTCACACATTCTCTCTCAAACTCCCTCACCAAATACCTCAGCCCTCCCGCGTTCTTCGCCACTAGGGCAGTATCATCCGCAAACAGTATCATGTTCACTTCCCTTCTATCATTCCCATTCATCAATTCCACCCCCCTCCCCTCCCTCACCATTCCTCTGCAAACACTCTCCATAAACAAATTGAATAGCCACGGGGACATTACACACCCCTGCCTCAATCCTCTCACCACCCCAAACAATCTCACTCTCCCTCCTAACACTCTCACACACTTCTACTAGTCCTATAAAAGGCCCTAATACCTTTACCTAATGTACCCCCCACTCCTTTTTCCTCCAACACCCTCCAAAATTCACCCCTCTTCACTCTATCATAGGCTTTCTCTAAATCTAAAAACACCCATACACTTTCCCTTTCCCTTCTATACTTTTCTCCCCAAGCATCTTTAGTGTAAACACATTGGTCCACACACCCTCTATCCCTCCCTAAATCTCCTTGTTCTTCCCCATCTCCCCTCCGTTAAAACCTTCTCATCTCTCAATCAGTATTTCCATTTACACTTTTTCCCTACCACACTTTAAAAAGACATATAAACCTCTATAATTCCCAAGCATTCCATCCTATCCCTTTCCCCTTATTACAGGGGAAACCAAAACAATAATTCTCCCAATCCTGTGGTACCTCACCATCCATCCAACATATATTTTATAACCTATACAGCCATTCCTCCACCCCTATACCTCGCCTTCTGGCAGGGTCGCACGATTGGGGGAACATATCGGATTTGTCCCCAATGGGGTTTTTTCAGAAAAACCCACATTGAAAAAAACCTGAAAAAAACCCAAATTTGGTTTTTTTCAAAAAAAAAATTATAGAAAAATAAGAAAATGTTTTTTTTTTAAAAGAGTTAATTTGGAAATTAAAACCATATACATTTTCCTTTAAATTTTATTCATTCAAAAAAAATTTATTCCCATTACTATTTATTTATTTTGTGTTTCATTTGGTTCTTATTTTTCATTTATTTAAGAAATTTATATATTTTGACAAGCTTGCTGGCCTTTTGTACACCAAGCCTGTTTCTTAGCTTAGACCAGATATGGCCAAATGTCGAGAACAACCTTTCAATAGAGGCAGAACTTGGTGGACAGCTTAAAAGATCTGAGCAGAATATGCAGAATCCTTTTGGCAAGAGATTGTTTTTTGATTTTCGTTTTTCCATAATTTTCCACCATTTTGAAGGACAAAAAAAAAACCTGAAAAAACCCAAATTTGGGTTTTTTCAAAAAAAAATTATAGAAAAATAAGAAAATGTTTTTTTTTAAAAGAGTTAATTTGGAAATTAAAACCATATACATTTTCCTTTAAATTTTAATTCATTCAAAAAAATTTTAATTCCCTAACAAATTTATTTTGGTGTTTCATTTGGAATCACCTTCATTTATTAAGAAATTTATATATTTTGACAAGCTTGCTGGCCTTTTGTACACCAAGCCTGTTTCTTAGCTTAGACCAGATATGGCCAAATGTCGAGAACACCCTTTCAATAGAGGCAGAACTTGGTGGACAGCTTAAAAGATCTGAGCAGAATATGCAGAATCCCTTTGGCAAGAGATTGTTTTTTGATGTTCGTTTTTTCCATATTTTCCCACCAATTTTGAAGACAAAAAAAAAACCTGAAAAAACCCAAATTTGGGTTTTAAAAAAAAATTATAAGAAAAAGAAGAAAATGTTTTTTTTTTTAAAAAGTTAATTTGGAAATTAAAACCATATACATTTTCCTTTAAATTTTAATTCCCTAACAAATTATTTATTTTGGTGTTTCATTTGGAATCACCTTCATTTATTAAGAAATTTATATATTTTGACAAGCTTGCTGGCCTTTTGTACACCAAGCCTGTTTTTAGCTTAGATCAGATATGGCCAAATGTCGAGAACCCCCTTTCAATAGAGGCAGAACTTGGTGGACAGCTTAAAAGATCTGAGCAGAATATGCAGAATCCTTTTGGTTAAGAGATTTTTTTTTGATCTTAGTTTTTCCATAATTTTCCCCCATTTTGAAGGACAAGATTTATATGTTCTTAATAAAGTTTCATCGAACATAGAGGATGGAAAAAAACTTATCTTTAATAGCAAATGCCATGAAAGGTGCGAAATATTCATGGTTGTATAACTTCAAGCAGGATTCAGCTTTATCTTGCTGCTGACTGGATAATTCAGATCCTATAAAGCGAAAATATGATTATATATATATATATATATATATATATATATATATATATATATATATATATATATATATATATATATATATTTTATATATATATATAATATATATATATATATATATATATATATATATATATAATAATATATACTATAATATTATAAATAATATATAATATGGCTTATATGTATTTCATTAACAGCAAAAATATCAATTTTTTCAATCCGATTATCTCAAAAACACTGGTTATCTATAGGTTTATTATAAATGTATTTCAGCTTAAATTTCATTACATACCCATTATGTTAGGATCCAGAAGGTTGGCTACATAAAAGAATGGTTCTAAAGCATCCTCCATTCGTTTCTTTACATTTGCTTTGTAGGCAGTTAAATTTCCGGATAACTTCCGGATAACATTGGCATTTTTTAAAAAAAAAAATTTAATTTTTTTAGATTATATATTATAATATAATTGTATAACATAAAATGTAATGAAAAAGGCTATATCTCAAATCATAGGCAATATTGTTCTAAGTAATATATATTATATATATACATACTATTAAATATATATATATATATATATATAGTATAAATATATATATATATATATATATAAATATATATATATATAATATATTATATATATATATATATATATAACTAGTAAAATTCGAGTTAACCCATTTTTCAAAATCTGTGCAAAAAAAATCCTGAAAAAACCCAAAAAAAAACCAAAATCCTGGGTTTTTCTGTCTTTTTTCTTGAAAAAAAACAAAAAACCCTGGGTTGTTGGGTTTTTTTCGAAAAAACCCATTTTTTGGCAAACCCTGCCTTCATGCAACATTTCCATTCTCACACCATCCAGACCTGCGGACTTTCCCTTTTTTCCTTTATTCAAGGCCCTAATAATTTTCTCCATTGTATTTTATCCTCCCCCTCCCTCCCCAATTCAGCTCCCCAT
>JABUQX010022846.1:12500-15000 GCA_015478945.1 Trachelipus rathkii
ATAGTTTGTACAAAATAATTTGATAATAATAATAATACTTTTAAAAACATTTTTCAGTAATATAACCTTAAAGTTTTAATTAATAAATATCAAATGGCAAAAAAATACAATGTTCTTCCAAGAAATGTTTAATAGCCAGTGGTTGTAGTCTTCAATATATATAATATATATATATATTATATATAATATATTATATATATATATATATATATATATATATATATATATATATATATATATATATATATATATATAAACTAAAAATATTAAATTTAGTATCCAGATTAATTTTAAATTTTGCTAAAAATAGTAGCAAAAGAAAATAGCCTTAATATTGCGTAAGATCTTATTTATTAATAATAATAAATCGAACACAAAGTGTTTCAGATTTTTTATCATGCTCTACGTAATAGCACCTCTCTCTCCACCTGAATTAAAATTTTTAACATTAATCTTTTCCCATTCTAAATTATCAAGATAATTTAACAGGCATGCACCCAGACAATGGCCAGGGCTGTGGAACATAGTAATATATATAGTATATATATATATAGTTTAATATATAATTATATATATATAATATATAATATATATATATATATATAATATTATATATATAATAAGATAACCAATCTATTACGATATAGCATCCGGCTAAATCTACTGAAAGGATATATATATATATATATATGTATATATAATAATATATATTTTTTTTTTTTTTTTTTTTTTTTTTTTTACAGATACCAGTCACCTTCACGGGCAGGGCCCTTTTCAAAATGGGGGGCAAAAAAAAAAAAAAATAAATAAAAATAATAAAAAATAAAATTTACAAAAAGGAAAACAAAAATTTACACAATAACTCGATTGAAAGTCGACACACGCGGCAAACCATAGGCTCCGTCTCTTGACTCCACTCTAACGCAACTTCCCATCAGCAGGCAGTGGGCGGCAGGACGCGGTACTTAATGAGATTCAAGACGATCAACGACACTCTGCGACATTAATTGGAGGGAAATAGTAAAAAGGCAATGAGTCTCCACTAGATACAGACTGGGCTGCCGACTAAGCGGAGGAGGTACCCACAACGGACAGTGACTCTTGAGTCATCCAAGATTCACACAATTTTTCACTGTGAGTAACAACGGACACTTTCTCTGTGTTCTACGCAGGCGCAGAACGCCAGTGGTTGACGAGGTAAAATCCGCCGCAGGAGTGTCTAATATCTCTCGAGCACCTGCCAGACATGGAATACCTATAAAGAGAAAAGCCGATAACGACCAACGCATCGAACGTAAAGACAAAGAGGGTCAAGGGAGTCAGAAACATATGGACGATCCGTCATTATACAAAGCTCTTAGCCTACGTATAGGTCGTTCTCTAACCATCCCTATCCAAAAGGGAGGTCGGTTGGAACACGGATCTCTACAGCAATATGATGGGAACAGCACGCTACATTCCAACAGGGGCGAATACAGACCTTCTTATATATTTATGGTAGCTATTTCCGAAGAGACGATCAGAAAAAGATTCAGCGCTAATCTCGAAACCACACGAGGCATATCCCCATATAGGCTGTTCTTATTCGACACGGCTCATATTTAGCACTATGATGCTCAGCAATATAAGAGGTCTCCAACGAACAATCACCTATTTTAGGTTTTAGTCCAAGAACTTTGTTGTATGTTGGTTTACATAGGTAACGAGAAATTAGAGCCGCTCAAAGGCTCGAGTCCGAAGATCAGGAGAACGGTTGCGGAGAGTTTAGATGAGGTGAGCATTGTGTCCAAGAAGTTGGTGTTTTCAAAGAGTGAAATTTCACAAATGATTGCGCACATCCGTTACCCACCAGCTCTGTGCATAGAGAGAATCCCGACCAGAGACTCGTACCGCGCACTAGAAGAATCGCTGTATAGTCAGTGAATCAGAAAGCTTTTACTATCGGCGTCTCTCTGTAGTGGACAAAGATGGAAGGAGCCATTACTTCGCGCGTAATGGCCAAACTTACAATCGCTATAAGAAGCCATAACTTTCGGGGTGAGCACTAATTGGAATATAACCGTCGATGAGCCTGAAGTAAATCAGCCGCAAGCTTATCGTGAACGCAACGCTGATTACCTTGAGTCCATGGTCCCGTCTAGTGACGCAGCATTACACTAAGCGATTAACTCAACGAACACTGGCCAGGATGGTCGCGGTTATCGATCGATCACCTAGATCACCGCTACTCTCGATCGTCACGGCCCACTGGCTAACGGAGACCTCGTATCTACAGAGGTTACCTCAGGCACTGCCACATTTCGCCCGTTCACGATAGCGCTTTCCCTAGGACCTCCTGACACCATGAGTTTACATGGTTAGCAAGTGTGCCTAGCTGTAACGAAACCCGAGCATCCGACGTCTTGATTGAGAAGTTAGAGGGATAAAGTGGAGATAAAAACATTACCCTGAGGAACACCACAATTACATAAGAAAGGAGGAAGAGGTGCTCCATACGAAC
>JABUQX010022846.1:17500-22500 GCA_015478945.1 Trachelipus rathkii
GTAGAGGGTAGCGCTTATCTTATTATATGAGGATTGATTTGGATTACTTGTATGTGGCTGAAGAGTTCTGCACGCAGAATGCATTAGTGGGGAGGATGAGGATTGGTAGAGGAGTTTGGGAGGGGTGTGGTAAAGAAGGGGTTTGAAAGTAAACGTTAGATAAGAGTAAATTATGGTTGTGAGTGAGGACAGGTCTCGGTGTTGGCAAGTTATGTTGAATGGTGAGTAACTGGAAACAAGTATCTGAGTTAAATATGTTAGGATGTATTGTTGGATGAAAAAGGGAAACGTAAGACCTGGAGTGTAGTAGGAAAAGTAGTGAAATGGTAGGAAGGTGGCTGCTGCAATTAAATCCTTGGTGAATGTAAAAGGGACTAAGTCTTGAGTGTTCGAGGGTCTTTACATGAGGGTATGCTGTTACCTGTGTTAATGTATAGTAGTGAAACTATGGTCTGGAAAAGAAGTATAGAGTTAAAGTACAATGTGTTCAGATGACAATCTTAGGGTTGTTAGGTGATGAGAAGAATTGATTAAAATGAGGAATGAACGCGTATTAGAGAGGTGGTGTGAAGAAAGGAGAAATGAGAGAGAATAAATGAAAAGTACATTGAGATGGTTTGGTCATGGGTAAATGGATGGATTGTATGGTACTCGGGTTGAGGTAAAGCGGATATATAGTGTGAGGGTTGTGCTGGGAATCGACGGGCTGTGAGAAGAAGAAAAAGTGGATGAGATTTGAGTCAGTAAGAGGAATTTTTGCACTTGAAAGAGAGGAATGTGAGTTTGGCAGAGGCGAGAAGAAGGGCGCATAATAGGAGTTAAATGCGGCGGTTTTGTGAGGGGTGTATGGTTGTGGCCACCTGGGGCAAGGGCATGAACCACATGACAAAGATAACCACAGTGAGGGTCTCGTCGCTAGTCTGTGAAGCCCAAGGTTTTTTACTCGACTTGCGACGAGTCTCATAAGGGTATAAAAGTGGGCGTTAGGCTGGCGTTCTTTTCTGACCTTGCGGCATATTCTATCTACTACGTCCCGTTTCCGGTGCATTGTGACGCACCTTAACCCCAATCTGGGGAAAGAAGGTGGTGGATTAGTATATATATATTATAATTACTCACATATATATAATATATATATATATATATATAAAATATATATATATA
Source organism: Trachelipus rathkii (assembly GCA_015478945.1). NCBI lineage: Eukaryota > Metazoa > Arthropoda > Malacostraca > Isopoda > Trachelipodidae > Trachelipus > Trachelipus rathkii. Next base: position 18,665 of record JABUQX010022846.1, read on the forward strand.
TATAGTATATATAATATATAATAAATATATATTATATATATATATATATCATATATTAATACTATATATATATGTAGTGATTCATTTGTAGCTACATCTAAAATAACTTATATCTGACATTAATATTGGTCAACATCACAGCTTATGGTGTTTTTTATACTATAATTCGTTATATTTTGTTTAGCTAATCATTTATTTACATTAATGATTAGTGGGAAAAAATGAGCAAAGAAAATTGAAATACATTTATAATTATGTAAAATAAAAGAAATTATAAAAATGTCATTAAGAGATGCATGAAACATATAATTTTACTCATTTGATTATTGAAATACAATTAATACCTGATCCTGTAGTCTCTCTCTTTATAATGGCAATTTCCATGTGCTTAATTTTTATTCGAACAAGTAAAAAGTATATTTTTCCCACTATAACATCTTTTAGGTGGTATCTGCAATAAAAAAAAAATAAATAAATTAATGGAATGGATCTACTCATGCAGCATATTTTGAAAGATTTAATTTTCTCAATCCATTTAATCTCACAAACACTTTCAACTTTCAAGCTTATCTGTCTGTCAAATGGTTGCATCATTTTCTTTATACTATCACTATTACAATAAATAATACACCTTGAAAGAGTTTAGATACAACTGCTCCAATAAAATTATTATGATTCTTCTTTCATTCTTATTCTTTCTCTGATCAACTTCTTATTCTTAACTAAATGAACCCCTATTTCTATTCTTCATGTTCATTATGAGCAGTCCCAAAAAAATTTAATCCTTTTTTTTTCTCCCACTTCCTTTCACATTGACTCTTTCAAATAATAGGTATCGATGTATGTACAATCTTAATGAACATTAATTAAGTGTATAATTTTTCTTTATTTGGGAAGTTTTATATGGTCCCTGCAATTCTTCACCAGAGCATTGCTTAAGCCAGAATATATAAAGAAAAAAGGAACAGGTTAATTTAAACACCATGAAAGTAGAGATGAAGAATCACGAAAGAGATTTTATAACAAAGGAAGTATATGAAGAGGCATTAATGAAAGGTAAGATGGAAAGGAAAAATGGAAGGATGGAATACCAACGGAACTGATCAAGAAATCAGGAGCGAAACGGTAGGAAGCGTATGCAAATTTTCAAATGTGTGCTGGTGTGAGGGGAAAACACTTCACAAAGATAGACTATACCTATTAAACTCCCATTATATAAATGAACAAATTTTTTAAAAATTACAGAAAAATTTTTAAAGGATCATCTGACAAAAAAATGGAAATAATCTTAGGAAAAACGTAAGAGCTGCAACAATAGATTCTTAATATAATGAGAATCAGCATGGATACAGAGTGAACAAAAGTACAACGTACTTCATACTTGTCTAAATTGTGGTAGAGAGGATGTGGGAATATAATAGGAAGGAATTTCATGCTTTTAGAGATTTGAAGGTGGACTTTGATTCAGTGTCCAGAGAAAGATTATGGGAACATCCTAAGTAGTGATTATAGTGTGAACTGAAAATCAAGAACTCTCAGGATCATATGAAATCTGTAAACGTAATGTAAAGACAGGGTAAAAAAAAAAGCAGAGAATGGCTTGATATTAGAATGGAAGTTAACAATTTTGCTTGCAGCATATATTTATAAATGCTAATAAAGTAGTAGTGGAGGAAATAAGGGAATTTGAAAGTAACATTATGATGTATGCTAAAAATTTCGAGTCCTGGAGCAAAAACGGGTAGAGGCTTAGGGAGGAGGTTATTTGATTATATATAAGAATATTAAAGGCTGAATATGAAGGTAGTAGGAAATGTTGATGGTGTGAATATCTTTGAGAGTTTTTTTAAAGAGGAAGGAGGAAATACCAGAGATTTTTCAAAAATAGCACATCGTGGCAACTCAGAGGAACTTTGTTTTCATCATGAAAGACCAGGAAATGAAAGCGGCGAAAAAAGTATATATATATTGAATATTTATTTATATATACTTTGACAGAGCTGAAATTAATTCATCTACTTATTCTTACAACAATAACAGCAACAACAACAAAATAATAATAATAATAATAATAATAATAATAATAATAATAATAATAATAATAATAATAATAATAATAAGTGTGAAGTTATGTTAGATGGTGAGCAGCTGGAACAAGTGTCTGAGTTTAAATATTTAGGATATATGTTGATGAAAAGGGAACGGATGATGCAGAGTGTAGTAGGAAAGTTGTGAATGGTAAGAAGGTGGCTGGTGCAATTAAATCGTTGGTGAATGTAAAGGGACTAAGTCTTGAGTGTGCTAGGGTCTTACATGAGGGTATGTTGTTACCTGTGTTATTGTATGGTAGTGAGACTATGGTCTGGAATAAGAAGTATAGATCTAAAGTTCAATGTGTTCAGATGGACAATCTTAGGGGCGTGCTAGGTGTGAGAAGAATTGATAAAATGAGGAATGAACGTATTAGAGAGAGTTGTGTGGTGTGAAGAAAGGGGTAAATGAGAGAATAAATGAAAGTATGTTGAGATGGTTTGGTCATGTGGAAAGGATGAATGGTAGTCAGTTGGTTAAGCGGATGTATTGTGGCGAGTGTGTTGGGAACCGACCGGCTGGGAGACCGAAGAAAAAGTGGATTGAGTCAGTAAATGAATGTTTGAAGGAGAGAAATGTGAGTTTGGTAGAGGCGAGAAGAAAGGTGTATAACAGGAGTGAATGGCGGGGTTTTGTGAGGGGTATGGTTGTTACATTGACGATCTACCATAGTGAGGGTCCATCGCGGTCCCATGAAGCTCTAGGGTGGATATTTTGACTGCGACGAGTTCTCACTAATTAATGGTACAGAGGTAAGGCTGGGCTTTCTTTTCGACTTTTGTCATATTCTTCTACTGCTTTTCTTTTCCGATGCACGCTACGCACCTTACTCCCAATCTTGGGAAACAAAAAGGAAGATGAAGAATAATAATAATAATAATAATAATAATAATAATAATAATAATAATAATAATAATAATAATAGAGCGCCTCGTGGTGTAGGAGGTTGACTCGCCGACTCTCATGCAAGAGGACGCTGGTTCAATCCTCCGCGTAGCAGTTGGTTTTATCTTCCTGAGGGCAAGAATTAAAACTCGGCTGCGAACACTGGTGGCGCTGGTTTTGGGATGCAGCCTTCTATCTTAAATTTGATTCCTGTAGTCCACCCGTGTTACACCTCTGAAAAGGGATAAAGCACATTAAAAGGAAGTTTTTTTATAATAATAATAATAATAATAATAATAATAATAATAATAATAATAATAATAATAATAATAATAATAATAAAAATAAGTAATAATAATAATAATAATAATAATAATAATAATAATAATAATAATAATATAATAGTAATAATAATGTTAGGAAACTGCAAATTTATCAGACACAGATCATAAAATCTTACTTTGATTTATTATATTCAAATTCAATATGCAAGCAATCCTCAATACCGACTTCCATCTTTATGCTGTTATTTAATTCGGGTATGAAGACAAAGTGTGGACAACCAATTCCATTTCCCTAACTATGTCTGATATTCTTCTAACGATGGTAACTCGTAGAAAATATCTTACAAATAGAAAAATAATAGATTTTTTATATATTGCAATAAAATTGATATTTCAAATACTTTCCAAACAAGGAATACAAAAAATGGACAAATTTTAAGTTCTTATAGATTCTGATGGGTCATTATGAGATATTATATATATATATATATATATATATATATATATATATATATATATATATATATATATATATATATATATATATATATATATATATATATATATATATATATA
>JABUQX010022846.1:27500-32500 GCA_015478945.1 Trachelipus rathkii
TATGACACAAGTCAAAAGGAGCTCCCCCCCCCAACCTGCTATCCCCTCAATACGCCCAAGTTAGCTCGTCCCAGTTAAAAAAAATCCACCCTAGGGCTTCACAAGACCGTGGTAGACTCTCACTGTGGTACCTCGTCAATGTAGGGTTCATCCCTTGAGCCAAGCCCACTACCATAGCCCCTCACAAAACCCCTTTTAAAATTCCTTTTATACACCTTTCTTCTCACCTCTGACAAACTCACATTCCTTTACTAACTCAATCCATTTTTTCTTGTCTCCCAGTAGGTAAATTCATGGCACACTCACCACAATAGATCCTCTTAACCAACAGACAATCATCCATCCTTTCCCTATGACCAAAGCATCTTAAATCACTCGTCTATTCTCTCATTTACACCTTTCTTCACACCACAAAACTCTCTAGCACATTCATTCTTCATTTTATCAATTCTTCTCACACCTAACACACATATAGGATTGTAGATAGTACCTTACATCTATACCACTTTTATACCAAGGCATAGTTTCACTACTATACATTAAAACTGGAAACAATATGCTCATGCAGAACTCAAGAGCACTTAATTCTTATTCACTTTGTATTCACCAAGGATTTAATTGCATCGGCCACCTTCCTACCATACTGCATCATCAGTTTTCTTTTCATCCAACATATAGCCTGAATATTTAAACTCGGTTACTTGTTCCAACTGGTCACCATTCAACATGATTTCTAACTGTGGACTCTCCTCACTCACTACCATCACCATACTCATATCTACATTTACTTTCAAACACCCTGCCAAACCCCTCTAACACTCCTCTCAAACTTTCTTCAGATTTGCTACACAAAAGCAAATCATCCATATACAAATTAAATAGCCAAAGAGACATAATACATCTCTCCTTCGTTCCACTATTAACATTAAACCATTCACTTTCAATTCCATTCATTCTTACACATGCTTCACTATCGTCATACATGCTTTTGATTCCATTCAGAAGCCAACCACCAACACCATATATCACTAAAACCTGCCACAGAACTTCCCTATTAATCCTGTCATATGCCTGTTGCAAGTACGATACATAAATCTTAAATACAGTTTATTCTTTTTTTATCTCATTTTCTCAATCATTTGTTTCAATGTGAAGATTTGATTCACACATCCTCCACCACTTCTAAATGTACCTTGTTCTTCATCAATTAATTCCTCAGGCACTCAACACACTCTTTCAACTACAATACCAGCAAATATCTTACCTAGGGGAATCAATAACCTAATTCCTCTATAGTTTCTACAGCTCCCCTTATATCCCTTCCCTTTAAATAAGGGTACTATTACTGCTCTCTCCAATCCTTTGGAACTATACCCTCCATAAACACTTTGTTACACAACTTCCACATCCAGTCAATCATAATCTCCATATATTCCCAACAAACTTTATTCTAGTATTTAAAATACTTCAAAAAAAGTGGAGAAAAAATCCATGAAAAGAGCAAAATACAATACCTAAGTCTAACATTAGTTCCAGAGTAGGATTCATAAGGCTTCTCAACTTGGTTAAATTCAAAATCAAATGATGTGTTATTAGTTAGTTCTCCAGGTCTAGCCAATTCCTTTACAAGTGAAGCAAATTCATGATGGTTTCCTCGGTCATAGTAAAGCTCAATTTGACCAATAAATTCTATTTTAATTCCTTGGTGTTCAAGTCTACTTCCTGTTTTTTTTAGTGTTATATTAACCTTAAAAAAATAAAACTTTTATATTTAGGCCATAACAGTAATAATAGTAAAAATGTTTAAATAGTTTATAATGTATATATGATTAAAAGAGAGGTCAATTATAAAACTTAAAACTCTAAAGAAAACAAACAATACCTTTCCTGAAACACTTTCACCATCATAATATAAAAAGTATCTTTCTTTTTTCCCATCTTCAGTCTTGATTTCCGCCATTTTCCGATTTTCCATACCATCAAGCTGGAAATCGATGTCGGCACTTTGGCCAAACCCAAAGAAACTCTGAAAATATATATATAAGTTAAATAATTTATTGTCATTTACCATTTTCCGTTTTGTCATTTGTGCTAACAAACAGTAGGAAATGCGGATTGCATTCCATTTGTCAAATATAGCACAAAAATTGTAAGAAATGCTAACAAACATTAGGAATTTCCTAAATACTGTAAGGTTGCTATTATCCGTTGCTAGTGAATTTAGGATGTGCTTGCAAAAAATGTTAACAAAACAAATGTTGGCAAATTATATATATATATATATATATATATATATATATATATATATATATATATATATATATATATATATATATATATATATATATATATATATATATATATATATACATATATAAACCGTATATATTACAATGGATAAGGTAGGTCAGTGAGTAATGACTTTAAAAATAATATGATTGTGTATAAGTATTTATGCTGGTATTCATATATTTTTTCCTGTATGATTTATTCTCAAAGAAATCAAATGATAAATTTTCACTAAATGGTAGGCCCTTTGAATTTGTGACACATGATGATGTTTCTTTCATTCAATAAAATCAGCTTTAAATCTTATGCTTGCATAAAATCTAAAATAGTTGATCAAATATTTGAAATAAAAATATTTTTCATTTCTGTTTATTCCAAAACATCAGGCTCCATCACAACAGCCCATACCAATTGTTTGTAAACAAAAGAGAGCAGAGTAAGCCCTCAAGTTCCATTTACACAAAAATTCATCTAAAAAGGTGCTAATTTTGTGAGCACAGCTTATGAAAATAGACAAAATGGAAAATAGCTTAAGTATATATATGAGCAATTATAATAAGCACAATATATATATATATATATATATATATAAAAATATAAAAATATATATATATATATATATATATATATATATATATATATATATATCGGTATATATATATATATATATATATATATATATATATATATATATATATATATATATATATATATATATATATATATATATATATATATATATATATATATATATATATATAATATTTTATTTTATTCATTTTTTTTTTTCATTTTGTAAAAAACTGAAAAACCTCTAATTCAAGATTGAATAAAAATTGATGATTACAAATTTGAATAAAAATTGATGATTCAAACTTTATTTCTATTAAGGTCCTACATAATATGATAGAACTTACGAAAATATCTACTTTTAGATTAATATCATTGTTATATTTGCTTGTATTCCTAAAAGAAGTTTATATATTGTTGTTTGAAAGGCCAAAGTTCATAGGTAGCAATTTCATAATTTTACAGAAGAGATTTTAAAAAAAGGAAAATATTTTTAAATATGGTAATCGTCACTCTTTCTGAAATATCTAAGTTCGTAAATGGGCCAGCTGGAATTTTAATTTGTTTGGTTTCAATTTAAATTTTTACTTTCTTATATTGTCCTATATCATTTAGGCTATTCAAAACAACAGCAGTTTAAAATTACACTAACAAAGATGGCTTTCAATAATAATAAAAAAAAAGGATTACATTTATTTTTCTCTTTCATGGTTGATTTCAGAACCAAAATCTCATAGTAAAAATTTGAAACAATCATTCAATTCAACAAAAAGCTGCTTAGTGGTATGTAAAACCTAATTATACAAAACAATATATATAAATATATATATATATATATATATATATATATATATATATATATATATATATATATATATATATATATATATATATATATATATATATATATATATATATATATATATATATATATATATATATAAATATTATTACCATTACTAGCCTCTTAATCTTTATGTAATTATCAGGTGCATTTGTATGGTTTCGAATTCAAGTGTGGGAAGGCAGAATTATGAGGTCCATATAAAGTCTTCTTCAAACATAGTGTGTCATGTAATAACTGATCCTAAGTTTCTCCTGAGTGATTTTGTTTGTACGAGACTCACCTCGTTGTATGCTGGCTATGTAGTAGCAAAGTGTGTGTATTGACATTTAGTGTAACATAATTATTTGTAAACTGTAATACGTAAATATTTATATAAAACTACTAATGAATAATTTTTTTTTGTGCCATTCACGTGGCCGAACTAGAACTCGAACCCATACTGAGAGAGAATCCTGTTCTTATATATATATTATGATATATATATATATATAATAATAAAGAAAATGTATATATAAGTATATAAGTATATATATATATATAAGAGAAAGAGAGAGAGAGCAGCATATATATGTTATATATATATATATATATATATATATAAAGGTTATATATATATATAGGGAAAATTTTGGATCCAAGCTGTAAAATAAGACCAGCCTCTTTTCTCACATTATCTAAACATAGCACCCTTCACAACACCTCTTTAATGGAAAACGAGTAGTTAATATTTAAGAAAAATTTTTCTAAAATGATTTATAGAATTTTATATAGCTATATATTTCTTAGGAATTCTAGTGAAAAAAATATGGAAAGACTGTGAAGCCTTATTATGAGTATAAATACAAATTTTAAATTCTCTGTGTAGTTTTGCCAAGTGAACTTAAAAATGGAATTTTTTTTTTACACCTCTCAGACTGTCACTTTCTGTACAAAAACTGAAATAAAACCACTGGCTATAAGGCCTAATAGCAGAAATTTCCCTTATTAAGCATATAACACGGAATGGAACTAGGTATGATTGATTTTTAATAATTTAATTTTTTTTAATTTTAATAAAACTTTAATATAACAGACTAACTGTATAATTAAGAATGCACAATCAATCATATTTTACTATTTTATATAGTACTAAAATTTAAATCCTCAGAGAAAGTTCATTTATTACTATGTGGCAACTCCTCATGACACTCAAAATAATAAAACAGTATATATGCCATTTTCTCATTTTCATGGGCAGCTATCTTTTGTTACAGAATTATTATTATTATTGAGTTTTAATATCCAAAATTCTTAA
>JABUQX010022846.1:35000-37500 GCA_015478945.1 Trachelipus rathkii
TATATATATATATATATATATATATATATATATATATATATATATAGAGAGAGAGAGAGAGAGAGATATATATATATATATATATATATATATATATAAATTTTCATTAATATATGTATATTGTTAAGTTACGTTACATTACGTTATGTTACGTTACGTTTTAAAAGTTTCATGTTATTTTTATTAACCCCTTATTGAATATTGTTTATGTTTTAATTGGAGGTTTCATGTTATATATATATATATATATATATATATATATATATATATATATATATATATATATATATATATATATATATATATATATATATATATATATATATATATATATATATATATATATATATATATATATATATATATATATATATATATATATATATATATATATTTATATATATGTTTTTACCAACATAAAGTCACTAGAGTCGTTTCACTGATATATATATTAAGTTGGTTATTACTATTACATATATATATATATATTGTATATATACATATATATATATATTATATATATATAATATATTATATATATATATATATATATATATATATATATATATATATATATATATAGCAGCATATATATATATATAAATATAGTATATATAGATATATATCCTAAGATTATTTATCTATCTGATCAGACTGGACCCTAGATCTACCTCTTATTCCACACTATAATTTCACCATATTACTGTTAATATATCATCATGCAAAACCCTACTGCACTCAATATATATTCCTTTTTCCTTCACCAAAGATTTTTTTATACCAGCCATTTCCTACTACATCCAGCATCATCCATTCCCCTTTCGTCTAACATATGACCTAAGTATTTAAACTCATATAATTGCTCCATAATTAAATAAAGGATTAAAACCAAAGATATCTTAGAGCTTGTGTAACCAAAGATCCTTTACTGGTGCACCTGAATCGGTACAACAGCCTTCTCTCAAGAATTAGAAAAATGTCAGAGAGGCCATAGATGATACCAGTTCGCCATCTTTCTGTTAAGGCATTGCCCTTTAATGTAGTAGTAAAGGATCTTTTGATTATGCCAGGTTCTAAGAAAGATTTCTTCTGCTTTTATTATTTATTAATTTAATCTTGATTCAGTAATTTGTTGAATGTCCATAGTTTTTTAGCATTTTGTAATTTGTATACATATAGTGTTTTTAAAAATAAAATTTTTAATCTATTTACACAAATTAATTTAAATCTGATACAATTAATTTTGTAAAAAAAATTTTTTAAACTTTTATACTTGTCAAGCTACTTATCTGAAGTTTCAATATTTTTAAAATTTATTATAATTATTATTAAACATCACACCCTTCTTTATATTTGCAAAAAATGGTCAGTCTAACTAATGGTTAAAACTATTCTGAAGTACCATATATTAGTGATAAAATTAGTAGCTACTATCTAACAAAAAACAATATAAAGTAGTAAAAAATTATATTTTATTAAAAGAAAAGAAAAAAAAATCATTTTTTTTTAAATATTTAAAAAAAAATTATATATATAATATTTTTTTACGCATATACCGGTATATATCTCTCTGGTTGTTGTATATAGTTACAGGTTATCACATTTAAACTACCCATTGGTTGAGGGTTTGGAGAAAACTGCCATAAATAGAGAAATGTTTTTGTGAAAAATAAAACAAATAAAATTTGTGTGCATATATATTGTAAAATTTATGGTATGGCTTTTACAATCCTATTTAAATTTGAAGAGTCTAATTTAAATAACTTTTATTATTTATTGTATAATTCAGAAATTAAGAGCAGTACTGGAAAATCAGGTGTGTTGCAATCCATTCTTGAAAAAAAAAAAGGTAATAAAACAAAGCTTGTGAGAATGGATTAAGACAATGATACCTCAAATACAATAAAAATGAATTTATTTTTTTACATTTCCCTTTTCTATTGCTTTGAAAATATAATATATATATACATTTATTTTAATAATTTCAAATGCCTATTACACTTCTGACTAAAATAATTTTTGAAAATAAAATTTAATTTTTTGACCAACTGTATTTTTTATTTTTCAAACTTTAAAAGCAGTAACTTAAAAAAAAAAAATTGAAATAAACAATGTATAAACTTTGAAAGAGAATTTTCCTTTTTTAATATCCTTTGGCAAATAGGGCTGAGAGAAATATATTTCAACACCTTGTAATTTTTTAATTTTAATTTGAGCTTTTTTTGTTATGCACTTTGATAAAGATATTGTTTCTCTTTAAAATGCACTTTGAAATTTTATTCTACTTTTGGCAGAACCGAAGTCAAGTATCTATGAAGAAAGTGAGGATTACTAAAGCCCCATAATTGGGAATGGCATTGTGCAGTCTCAAATCAATGTTTGAACCTCAAAATTTCAGTATGGCAGTTTTGTGCAAAGATCAATTCCTATACCAAGTTTCATGAAAACTGGTTAGGATTGGGTGCAACTTTTCCTTTTTTTATATATGTCAAAAAATGCA
>JABUQX010022846.1:40000-53153 GCA_015478945.1 Trachelipus rathkii
TATATATATACTATATTCTTGTTTATTCAATTTAAATATGGATGGGATTATGAAAAAATTAGAGGTGGAGTGGCAGGGGATGGTGTTAGAATAATGGAGAATGGAAAACAGTGAAGGGTGCCCTATACTATTATATATGAATGATTTGTTTTGTGTGGTGAATCTGAGGAGAGTTTGGGAGAGCATTGGTAGAGAGATTTGGCAGGGTGTGTAAAAGGAGGGGTTTGAAAGTAAACGTAGATAAGAGTAAGCTTATGGTTGTGAGTGAGGACAGCACTCGGTGTGAAGTTATATTAGAAGGTGAGCAGCTGGAACAAGTGTCTGAGTTTAAATATTTAAGATATATGTTGGATGATAAGGGAAAGGATGATGCAGAGTGTAGTAGGAAAGTTGGGAATGGCAGGAAGGTGGCTGGTGCAATTAAATCGTTAGTGGATGTAAAGGGATTAAGTCTTGAGTGCGCCAGGGTCTTACATGAGGGTATGTTGTTACCTGTGTTAATGTATAGTAGTGAGACTATAGTATGGAATTTAGAGGTATAGATCTAAAGTATAATGTGTTCAAGTGGACAATCTAAAGGGTGTGTTAGGTGTGAGAAGAATAAAAATTTGAATAAGAATTTGATAAAATAAGAATTAAAATAAGAAATAAGAAATAAAATAAGAATAAGAATTTGATAAAATGAGGAACTAATGTATTAGAGAGTTGTGTGGTGTGAAGAAAAGGGGTAAATGAGAGAATAAATGAAAGTACTGCGATGGTTTGATCATGTGGAAAGGATGGGTGATAGTCGGCTGGTTAAGTGGATGGATTAGTGGTGAGTGTGCTGGAATCACCGGCTTGGGAGACCGAACTACTACCATCGCTTTCTACCTGCAGCAGCTGCTCTCCTTCGGGCTCTCACATAGCTCCTCCGCCCGAAGAAAAGAGGTGTCTCGGTCAAGGTAGAGTGGACGGAAGAAGGTCGTATTGCTTTCACTTCTACAAAAGACGCACTCGCGGATGCCACTCTCCTTGTCCACCCACAGGATTCTGCACTAACTTGGGTTCAGGTTGATGCCTCCGATATCGCGGTCGGAGGCGTCCTGCAGCACTGAATGGTTCTTGGTCTCTCTTGCCTTCTTCTCGAAGAAGCTACAACCTGCTGAAACCCTCTACAGCGCCTACGGCAGAGAACTACTGGCAATCTACCTGGCAGTCAAACACTTCAGACACTTTCTGGAAGGCCGGGAATTTCACATTCTCAAAAATTACAAGCAGATCACCTTCGAAATGAACGACACTTGCCGATTGAGGCTCGTCGTTTAGAATATGTTTTGCAGTTTATGACAAATGTCCGTCAGGTCCCAGGTACAGATAATCTCAAGGCTGATGCACTTTCACGCATCGAGATTACCTCACTATCTTCACTTCCCAGCATCAACCACGAGGACATGGCCACTGCAGTCATCAGAAGATACCTCTCTTTCCCAGGACCCTTCTTCGCAACTCAGATGGATTTTTCTTCCGGGCATTCAGAAGAAACTCCCCTGTGACACGTCTACTGATGATCCCCGTCCTTTCGTTCCTCCTGCTTTCCTCAAACTTGTTTTTCATGCTCTTCACTCTCTTTCTCAACCCGGTATCGCGGCCTCTCAAAAGTTGGTTACGGCCTGCTTTTTGTGGCCCGGTGTTAAAACCGATGTGTGAAAGTGGATTCGTGAATGCTTTCCTTGTCAGCGTTCTAAGGTGCACCGACACACCACAGCCCCTCTCGGGGAGTTTCTCTCCCTAGAGAACGTTTTGAGAAAGTACATATTGACATTGCTGGTCCCCTTCCTCCTTCTGATGGGCATCAATATATCCTTACATGTATTGACCACTTCACACACTGGCCGGAAGCCATTCCACTCAAAACCACCACTGCAGAAGTCATAGCTAAAGCTTTCATAAGTCCTGGGTTGCGCGTTTCGGCGTACCGCTTACTGTGACCATGGATCAAGGTAGATAATATGAATCTTTCCTTTGGAGAGATTTGATGCGCCTCCTGAGTTCTGAGCGCATCAGAACCACCAGCTTTCATCCGGCTTCGAATGGGATCATTGAAAGATTTCACCGCCAGCTTAAGGCATCTTTTGGCCACTCACCCCCTAGCCTAGACTGAGGCTCTTCCTTTGGTACTTTTGGGAATCCGCTCCGCCCTCAAAGGAGATCTTCAATACACAGCCGCGGAGACTAGTCTATAAGCTCTCCTTACGGGCTTGCCAGGTGAATTCTTTTCTCAATCTTCACCTTCACCTTCGTCGGATCCTCTCTCCTACCTCACCCATTTGAAAAACTGTGCTGTGTCGTGGAGACCATCACTTCAGACACCGAGACAGTCCACTCTTCTTCCGAGAGACTGGCCACATGCACCCATCGCTTTTCGTTGTCACGACGCTCACAAGACTGATCTACAGCCTTCGGTATGACTCCGTTTAAGGTTTTGAGCAGGGCAGTGAAATTCTCCACCATTCAACACCCTACGTGAACAGAGGTCGTCTGCATCGACCGTCTAAAGCCAGATTTCCTAGAGGCCGACCCTCAGGAACTTTCCAAATTTCCACCCCTTCCAGGCATATCATTCCCTACTTCCCCTTCCTCCCTGCATTCCCTTCTCCACCTTCCCCTCCTTTGTCTTCTCCTCCTGATTCTCCTCCCCCTCCTCATCCTTCAACACCCCCAGTGCATTCACCTGTTTCTCCACCTCCTCATGCACCTGTCATTCTAAAACATTTCTTCATAATTTCTACACCATCATATCGTTATCCAATCAGAAAGTCACTATTTATTCAACCTTCGTAGTATTGCTTCCTCTATAGATTCCCATTTTGTTCTTACAACAGTCACTAAACCTTAGAAATTTCAGGAACAACAAAATTGTTTTCCTCATTTCTATTAATTTATACTCCTAATTTGCTTTGATTGATAAAAAAAAAGGAGATAAAACAGAATGTGGAAACTATAAAGGAATCGCATTAATGTCGCATCCTGCGAAGATCTATGAAAGGATATTGGAGAGAAGATTGAGAGAGGTGGTGGAACACAAGCTAGAAGAGGTGGGGCAGCATGATTTCAGACCAAGGGAGATTGACTAATCAGATTGGTGTCGCTCTTGGAAGATGATAAGTGAAAGAATTGGGAATTTAATAGGAAAACATATGCAGCTTTCGTAGACCTAGAAAAGGCTTTTGATAGAGTGCCAAGGGAGTTGTTGTGGAGGGAGCTAACAAAAATAGAATATGGAATACCTGGGAAATTGATAAAAACAATAAAAAACACTTATGTAGGCAGTAAGTTCAGAGTAAAGACTTATATCCGGCGAGGGAGAATGGTTTAACGTCACAACGGGGGTGAAGCAAGGGAGGTGCTGTCTCCAATACTGTTCGTTATATATATACTGGACAGTTGTGGGAGAATCGGTGCGGAACAGGATGGAGGATGAGTATGTTTGGATCGCAGATTGACTTTGGGTGTTGTTCGCACAAAATCAAGAGAGACTGCAGAATTTTCTGGAGGTTTGGGACGAGGAATTGGAGAAGGGTATGAGGATAACCGAGGGAAGACCAGGTGATGTTGTTCCGAGGTGTTGGAGATGTCCTGGAGATGAGTTTGAGTGGAGAAAGGCTGAGCAAAACGGACCAGTTTAAATATTTGGGGGTGCACTATGGTGAGGAAAACGATACAATGTTGGAATTAAATAAGAGAATTGGAAAATTTAATGGGACAACAGCAATGTTGTTTCCATTGTTGAAGGAAAGGGCAATTTCGAGACGGGTCAAGATGGTGAGTAAACAAGTATATTGAGCCAAATACTAAATGTACAGACATGACATGAAGCATGGGCTCTTATAACGAGAGCAAAGGGCAAGTTGGAGGCGTGCGAGATGCGTGTGTTGCGACTGATCAGAGGAGTGACAAGAAGAGACAGAAGGAGAAATGAGGAGGTTAGGGCGGATTAGACGTGAGAAGCCGTGGTGGAACTTGTGAAGAGGGGACAGATGCGGTGATACGGGCATGTCAAGAGGATGGAGGAGCAGCGAGTGCCTAGAAGATATCTGGAATGATTACAGGAGGGAAGAAGTGTAGGAACGACTAAGTTAGATGGAGCGACAATATGAGCGCGGCGGCAATGGTGAAGGGAGGAAGGAGCGTCCAGGATGTAGAGGCGTCTGGGATGTGGATGGACAGGGACGTTGACGAAGTTTCTGCTGAACAACTGAAGATGCATGCCATCAAGGAGATTTGGTGAAGAAGGTGAAGAAATTTGCTTTGATTATTAATTTTTGCTCAGATCCTTCAATATGTTAATTTGGTTATGATATATATATATATATATATAATATATATATATATTATTATATATATATATATTATATATATATATATATTATATCTATATTATATATTATTATATATATATATATATATATATATATATATATATTATATATATATATATAGCGTAAAGAACCACGACTCTGTCCATCTTTGTGGTTTGCCCTTGGGTTCGTTTAAAAATTAATTTTAAAAAAAAAATTTCCAACCATTTTACATCCAACTACCGTCGGAGCGTTAGAGCTCATTCGTACTTCTCAAAAACGATAATATCATACAGTTTTTTCCAACATTTTTAAAAATTTTTTAAATTTTTCAAAAGCGTTACTTTTTTTTATTTATGCGGTAAAAATGTCTCCTGATTAATAAATTCTGTTTATTTAATTTTCCTGTAGCTGTTATGTTTTTTTAGTTAACATGCATGTTGCTTTCGAGACGCTGATATATATATATATAATATATATAATATATATATATATATATATATATTATTTTTTATATTATTATATATATATATACATATATTATATATATATATATATATATATATAACTTAATATGTTATCGAATCCCGCTGACGAAGAGTAAAATCTTTCTGTGACTCATTCATTTATATGGGGGCCAGGCCTTGAGTACTCAGCAATTAATGGGATGAAGAAAACCGGGTGCTTTAAAACTACGCTTTGAAGCGTCTTTTTTTTGGGGACGTGGAATGGCCTAGTGGTTAGAGCATCCGGTGACTTAATCGCAACGCGGAGTCCAACGTTCGAATCCCGCTTGACGAAGAGTAAAATCTTCTTTGACTCATTCAGAAAACCGGGTGCTTTAAAACTACGTTTGAAGCGTTCTTTTTGGGGGACGTGGATGGCCTACGTGTTTAGAGCATCGGTTGTTTTGTAAACTCAAGCAAGCGCGGAGTCCAAGCGTTCGAATCCCGCTGACGAAGAGTCAAATTCCTCTGTGACTCATTCATTTAAAATGGGGGCCAGGCCTTTGAGTAATCAGCAATTTTATGGGATGAGAAACCGGGTGCTTAAAAACTACGTTTGAAGCGTTCTTTTTTGGGGAACGTGGATGGCTAATGTGGGTTAGAGCATCGGTTGTTGTAAACTCAGCACGCGGGAGTCCAACGTTGAATCCCGCTGAACGAAGAGTAAATCTTTGTAGACTCATATCATTTAAAATGGCCTTTGAGTACTCAGCATTTATGGATGAGAAAACCTGGTGCTTTAAAAACTACGTTTGAAGCGTCTTTTTTTGGGGACGTGGATGGCCTAGTGGTTAGAGCATCCGGTTGTAGTTAACTCAGCAACGCGGAGTCCAACGTTCGAATCCCGCTGACGAAGAGTAAATCTTCTGTGACTCATTCATTTATATGGGGGCCAGGCCTTTGAGTTAGCAATTATGGGATGAGAAACCGGGTGCTTTTTAAAAAACTACGTTTGAAGCGTCTTTTTTTTGGGGACGTGGTATGGCCTAGTGGTTAGAGATCCGTTGTTGTAAACTCAGCAACCGCGGAGTCAACGTTCCGAATCCCGCTGACGAAGTTATTTAACATCTTCTTATAATTTCATATAAATGAATGAAGTCACAGAAGATTTTATCTTCGTCAGCGGGATTCGACGTTGGACTCCGCGTTGCTGAGTTTAAACAAAAAGAATTGCTCTAACCACTAGGCCATACGTCCCAAAAAAAAGACGCTTCAAACGTAGTTTTAAAGCACCCGGTTTTCTCATCCATAAAATGCTGAGTACTCAAAGGCTGGCCCTCATATAAATGAATGAGTCAAGAAGATTTTACTCTTGTCAGCGGGGATTCGAACGTTGGGACTCCGCGTTTGCTGAGTTCACACAACAACGCGATGCTCTATACCATAGGCATCCACGTCCCCAAAAAAAAGACGCTTCAAACGTAGTTTTTAAAAGCACCGGTTTCTCATCCATAATGCTGATGTGATGTGATTTTAAATGAATGAGTACAGAAGATTTTACTCTTCGTAGCGGGATTCGAACGTTGGACTCCGGTTGCTGAGTTAACACAACCGGATGCTCTACCACTAGGCCATCCACCGTCCCAAAAAAAAGACGCTTCAAAACGTAGTTTTTAAAGCACGGTATTTTCTCATCCATAAATGCTGAGTCCTCAAAGGCTGGCCCCCATATAAATGAATGAGTCTCAGAAGATTTTCTCTTCGTCAGCGGGATTCGAAACGTTGGAGCTCCGCGCGTTGCTGAGTTAATAACAACCGGATGCTCTAACCACTAGGCCCCATCCACGTTCCCCAAAAAAAGAACGCTTCAAACGTAGTTTTTTAAAGCACCCGGTTTTCTCATCCATAAATGCTGAGTACCTCAAGGCCTGGCCCCCATATAAATGAATGAGTCACAGAAGATTTTACTCTTCGTCAGCGGGATTCGAACGTTGGACTCCGCGTTGCTGAGTTAACAACAACCGGATGCTCTAACCACTAGGCCATCCACGTCCCAAAAAAAAGACGCTTCAAACGTAGTTTTTTAAAAGCCGCGGTTTCTCATCCATAAATGCTGAGTACTCAAAGGCCTGGCCCCCATATAAATGAATGAGTCACAGAAGATTTGGCACTGCAAGGGGGTATATAGCCTTACGCTACTCTGAATTGTAATCAACGGCACGGTATTTGCAAGGTAAATTTACAGTTTGCGCGTAAGTGGGAACGAACGAAAGAATACGGTTTGTCGGTATTCTTGTTTAATTATGAATGCATAGCCAACAGCTTGTGTAACGGACGCCGCCGATATCGTCTCTGCTATTTTTTACAAATTTATGATATTCAGACACTGAATTTACCATTTTTATGATAAAACATTTATTACCCGTCTATGTGGTAAGTTAGTGAAGCGATGAAAATAATGTTAAAAGTTATAAATTATAAATATATCTTTATAAATTGATTATACTATGTAGGCCCCGTGGAACGATAGTGAGCAGTGAAAGTGAATATTTTATATGTGTTTATTATTACTTTTTAAACTTTTTAGCTAGCTTCTTTTTGGATAGAAAATCCAGATTAGGTATGAACTGGATTTTTATTATATAATGCTGCCTCAGTAGGAGACCTACGCACAAAATTTTTTCTTTAAATAAAACTTGTAGAATTCATCGTAGGCTTTTACTAATAGGCTCCGGCTGATCATTCCACGGGCCTCCAACATTGCTTAGCCTACATAATTTATGACGATATAAATAATTATTATGTATTATTTTTGTATTCTTTTATTATTGTTAGTATTATTTATTATTATTATATTTGGTAAGTTATTGAAGCGATGAAAATAATGTTAAAAGTTTTAAATTATAAATATATCTTTATAAATTGATTATACTATGTAGGCCCTGTGGAACCATAGTGATCAGTGCAAGATCTTGGGGTCTCAGCTATAGTCTCTGCTATAGGCTCAGCATTAGCCACAACTTTTGAAATTGTTTTCTCTTTCAAATATATGGTGTTATATGAAGCCGTGACTTACTTGAAACCTTCATAACCCTACTTACCCAGAAAACTCGACATTGATCTTAGGAGTGACAAGAGGCTTACAGTAGTAGGCCCAGGATACCCATTCTTCAAGTATTAGCGAGATTTTCAGACCTCAAGTTCCACGCCAGATCTTACAAGACGATCTATTTTTTCGCCGCTATTGCTATAGTATTATTATTATTATTATTATTATTATTATTATTATTATTATTATTATTATTATTATTATTATTATTATTATTATTATTATTATTATTAATTATTTTTGGAGAATTATCAAAAATTTCTAATTTTTTCTTCCCCTTCGTTGTTTCTTTGAATATTATATATTGTTTAAATATATTGCCCCAAGATTGGGGGTATTGTGCGTAACATACACAGAAACAAACCCTTCCCCCGTTGGGGTATTGTATGTAATATACACCGGAAACAGCAGTTTTATTTTTTATTTTCAAAGACGGAAATAGAATTATTATATCACCGGGAACAGAAAAATTTTCAAGCAGGACAATAGTTTTCAAACCAGAAAACAAAAAAGTTATCGAGTTTTTTACCATATTTATAATCCGCCTGGACTAGCATAAATTTTTAATTCTTTAATTCATATTTTCAACTGCCAATAATTATTTATTAGTTTTTTTTTATCAACTCAAGTCCACTATCTAGCATTCCGCATCCGACAAAGTCTATTCCGGCAGACTTCCTTCTTATCCTCTATCTTCCTCTCTTCACAATTTCTTTTCTCTTGCCTCATTCTCCTGCCCTCGTCATGGTTGAGACGAATTCCACTCCTTCCCCTACTCACACGCATGTTCGTCGCCCTTCTATTCGCACCACCCTGAGCTATGGTTCTATATCGTTGACGGTATTTTTCGCACTTCGTCGGCGATGAACAGACAGATACGGTATGTTGTCTTGTCTTTTTGCCGAAGATGTCTGCTCCGTCTCAGAAGACTCCATTCCACCTTTATCTTCTTCTGACATCTCCTACACGCTCTTGAAGATCTTTTGGTCTTCGTATGGCTGCCTACTCAGGAAGAAAAGTATGAGGAGTTTTTGCTACGTGGACTTCGCTAGAGATAGAAGCCTTCTGATCTCTGGTGCAGATGCTGTCCTTGTTAAGTGGTCCTCCCACCCTCCAGGAAGCAGTTTAAACCTCACACTTTTTGTACAGAAACTGCCTCATGACGTCCAATATTTTCTATCGTCTATGGACCCGAAGCTTTCTCTTCAGGAGGTAGCAGAGAGGGCAGATGGTCTCCTGCGCCGTTTCAACTCCAATGCCCCTGCTATATCTGCTATTTCGGCCCTGTGACTGTCTCCCCTTCTCCTGCAGCTCAGACATTTTCTCTTCCTTCTACTTCTTTGCCTCCCCTGTCTCTCGCTTTCCTTCTCTTATACTTTTTCTCCCCACACTGCGGTTCCTTCGGTCCTTCTTCCGGTGTTTCTCGCCTATGGTACGTCATCAACGCTTTCCAGAAAAAGGTCGAACCAACCAAATATCTACGTCACATGTCTGGATAGGTTAAGTCAATGGTACGGTGGCCTTTAAGATTATTTCACAGTAGGGATGGGCAAAAAATATCGATATATCGAAATATCGATATTTTGGCTCGATATATCGATATTTTTGGGCGATATTTTCTTAGGCGATATATCGATATTTCGATATTTTTTCTTAATATTATGAAGGTAGTAAGTGAGTTGACTTGAGAACCACCTTCAATAGAGGGATGCTTGATGTTCGCTGTTGAAGAGTTGAAGCGTTGTCACGATAAATTTGGCGTTTCGTCCCGGGGGGCTGCTTTTGGACTCTCAGTGGTGGTCGCTGCCCTTCACCAGACGCACAGAACTCCCTCAGTGGACAATGCCCGCGAGCACACCCCGCTCTGCGCACCTGGAAGGACGTTGGTCAGCTGTCAGTGAGAGCCAGGTGTGCACACATTAAAGACACTGAGAAGGCTTCGACCACTCTGTACTCTTACGTGCAGTTGGTCTGCACCTGCAGTGAGAAGCACAGTACAGGCGTTACAGGATGACCGAACAGAGCAGGCCCAGGCAGAAGAAACTTGAATTGATGGGTGTTCATGATTGCCTGCTGGTGTTCGTCGTGCCACTCCATTGGCACATGTCACTCTGGTGGTCACCAATATAAAGGTAGTAAGTGAGTTGACTTGAGAACCACCTTCAATAGAGGGATGCTTGATGTTCGCTGTTGAAGAGTTGAAGCGTTGTCGCGATGATTTGGCGTTTCGTCCCGGGGGCTGCTTCTGGATAATTCAGGTGGTGGTCGCGACATTTCGATATTTTTTCTTAATTTCGAAATCCGATATTCTTTTCAAAAAAAAAATTTTTTTTTTTTTAAAGGCGGAAAAAAGTAAAAATCTTTATCCCTCTCCGCGACACCCCTGAAGTTATGAAACTCTGCCTTTTTCCCATATTTCGTTCTTTCGTCGTCCCCAATGTGTTGTATAAAATCAAGGAAAAATTAGGGTTTTAGATTTTTGTCTTTTCGGGAACCAAAAATAGGGATCGACATGGCACATACGACATAGTCAATTGTCTTCTAGTATTCACTATCACTACTTACAGTTATTCCTGTGGAAGACTTTTGCAGTCCACTCCGAGATCAGCCTGATCCTGATTTACGTGTTAAGCTCTATGGAGTGTGTTCAGGGTCAGTGTGGACGAAGATAATCCTTGCAGAATCTAATACGGAACAGGACTCCTGTGAGCTGGTTTAAAGTTAACATACCGAGTACCGACCAGTTTAATCATCTACTGGCGATTAGGATTGTTTTGCTTAAATATGTAATTAACCAAATTAACGATTTTATAATGGCCATTACCAAAAAGGTAGTATTTGGGGTACATCACTAAAGCTTTTCTTATAAGTCGCTGCATCTCGGTTTCGAAACTTCTTAAATATTATTCATTTTAAATACTAAAATTTAATAGATTTTCTTTTAAGATCCAGACTTTCCCAGAGTCGTCCAAGTATCAGTTGTCAACCATCCAATTTAAATTAATTTCGTTGTTAGAATCAATATTTATTTTTTGTACTTAAATAGAAATCATTTTGGAAGATTCCTAGCTTCATTAATACTTAATAGCTATTTTTTTCATTTAATAGAAAAACAAGGTGATTTTTATGATTAATGTTTAATTTTCTAGTGAAACCGGATTTTCTTTTTAATTTATTCACTCGTCACAAAAAGTCAAAACACCCCCAGTTTCCTCAAGATCCAACATCAACCCTTTCTAGCACAACTTCAGTCCTTCAACCTTTGGAGTTGTAACACTTGAAAGTTGGAAGACCTGAAGAGTAAAATCTTTTCATTTCCTACCACTTTTTTCTTCTGTACATACGTCTGCTTAATATTTATAAATTAAAGCCTCTCTCTCTTTTCGTCTATCTCTCTCTCTCTCTCTCTCTCGTCTCGTCTCTCTCTCTCTCTCTCTCTATATATATATATATATATATATATATATATATATATATTATATATATATATATTATATATTATTATTATATATATATATATATAATATAATAGCATATATATATTATATTATATATATATATATATATATATATATAATATACTATATATATATATATATTATAATATATTTAATTTAATATAATATATATATATATATATATATATATATTATGACAGTTTACTTAAAGCGGGAATGATAGGAGATAGGATATATATATATATATATATATAATATAATATATATAATATATATATATATACTATATATATATATATATAATTATATAATAGTTATTTAAATATATATAATATATATATATTTTATATAAATATGTATATATTTTGTATTAAACCGTAATACTGTGAAATACCTAACAACTGCTACTCATTGTTTAAGAACGCAAATAAATTTCTGTTAACATCATTTATGCCGTTGGTAATAAAAACATCGTATATCCCTAAAACTTTGTTATTTATTTTATTTTTTATTTTATGTTAGTTTAATTTATTTTGTACTTTTCATAACTAAAATTTTGCCCCTGATTCCAAAAATGTATTAAATTTTTGTGTAGCTATAGTTGTTTTTTAACTATGTGCGTCGTATATATATATATATATATATATATATATATTATATATATATATATATATATATATATAGTATATATATATATATATATATATATATATATATATATATATATATATATATATATAATATATATATATATATAGTATTTATATTATATTATATAATATATATATATTATATATATATATAATATATATTATATATTGGATTATAATATATCAAATATAATCGGATTATAAAACTATCGAATATCGAATATTTTTTCTGGCGATATATGGAAGGCGATATGATATTTTTTAAATATCGATTTATCGATATTTTTTAGATATCGGGCCATCCTAGCAGACATCAGGCGGAGCTGATGTCCATCTCCGCCATGCTGCGGTCTCAAAGGGACTCGTTCCCAATACCGCTCCTCTTCAGGTCGTCGCTTCTCCGATCGTTCTCCAACCCCAGGCCTCAGCCAATATCCAAATGGTATCTGTTTTTACCACTACGGTTTGGCCTGGAAAGCGAAAAGGTGCAACCAACCCTGCACTTTTTCGGGAAACCTCTAGCCAGCGGTTCATAAAGGCGGTGGATACAGCTGGCCACCCCTCTGTTTGTTTTTCTTCCTCTCCGCCTTTCTTCTTGTCTCAGGATGTCCTGCGCCTTTTCGACAGGTCTACAAACCTCTTCTACCTTATCGACAACGGAGCCTCGTATTCTTTGCTACCTCGAGATGCTACCAGAAGTCCGCTGCTCCTTTCCTGACCGGGTTCTTTACGCTGCAAATGGTAGGTACCATCCCTGTCTATGGTGAGCGTTTGTCACTACCTCTCTTTCGCCGTCATTCCTGGGTATTCGTGGTTGCTGACGTGACCCACCCATTTTGGGAGCTGATTTTCTGTAACTTTCGACCTTATGGTCGATCTAATAAACAGGAGATTGGTTGACGGTTGTACGCCTCTGTCTTCTGCAGGTACCGTAGTTTCTTCTGCTCAAAGGCATCTCTGCGGTTGCTCCTTCCTCTGGTACCTCCCCCTTCTTTACCATTCCTGCCAGCAGGATTTTCCGGCGCTGTTGAACCCTTGTTCTTCTTCTTCTCCTGTTCAACACTCTGTGCGCCATCATATAGAGACTACTGGCTCTCCCACCTTCGCTCGTGTTCGGCGTCTGCCTCCTGACAAGCTCAAGGCAGCCAAG
>JABUQX010022847.1:0-15000 GCA_015478945.1 Trachelipus rathkii
AAAAAGGAGAAGATGGAAAGAGGAAGTGGATTATTATATATAAGTATATATATATATAATGTATTATATATATATATATGATATAATATATATCTTATATATATATATAGGATCAGTTATGTTCTGTGTAAGATAAACAGATTATTAAGTTATATAGTATATAATAGATATAATACTTACTAAAAGCTAAGTAGGATATATATATAATATAATATATACATATATATATATAATATATAATATAATATATTATTTATTATTATATATATATATAAATATAGAGCAAGTCAATTGCTATAAAGCTTGTTAATTGTTATATATAAAAAGAACATATAACATGTAAAAATTAAATAAATATATCAATTTGAAAGGTAATTTTATCGAAAATTATGTTTTTAACCGCCAATAAAAGAGTTAGAGGACTGTGGTAGACTTCAGTAGTGAAACATAATTATTAGCGATAGAATTAGCTGAGTATAGGTCGCACTACAGATGGACTCCCTAGCCAGAAGCACAACAAAGTTGGCCAACATTGCGGAGCAATCCATCTCGATATGCGAACTAATGGCGAACACCTATAGAAAAACTAGTTTCGAGAAAAATATATGCTGTATTGTTAGCTTTAAACTAGACGGTATACTTGAGGCTTGAACGCAGCGTTTAAAAAAGTTGCAGAAATTGAATATGAGAACGTATTAACTTTCACTATGAATTTTATTCAAATTGATGACCTTGGCAAAAAACTTATTCATATGTTTTGTTTGGATAAACTTTGTTATTCAAAATTATAGTAGGATATTGGTGACGGATTAGCAGAGACTAAATTTCAGAGTAATTGATTGTTGCGGGTGTCTGCACCACTTTAAATTGTTATGGGATTAGTGACTATTTAGGTAGGGTTATGTAAAATTTTTGGTTAAAATGTTCTGATATATATTAAAATATATATATCAATTTTGGCAGTGATTAAATCAAACAATGATTTTAAATCAGTGATTTATTTACTGAATAAAAAATGATTTTTTTCTGAATTTTTTTATTTGAATTTTTACAAATTTTTTTCTTAAATTAATAAATTATTCCTAGTTATCACCTTTTCGATTAATCTCGTCATATGTATCTTAAAACTATTAATGCTGCTAAAGTAAAACGGAATACATTGCTGGAATGTGGTCAAAGTTTTCCCCCTGGAAATGTTAAACAAAAAAAAAAAAAAAAAAATAAAAAGAAAAAAAAAAAATCTCAAAAACTACAATAGCTACAGCGAAAAGGAATACATTTTTGGAATCCTGGTAAAATTTCACATAAGAAAATGTAAAAATAATAATAATAAAAAAAAATTATTGTTAATAAATCTAGTAATATGATTAGAAGGCCTATTTAGAGACCTTTTATTGGTTTCTTGATAAAATAAATAGACTTTCTATTAAATTTTGCTTTTTTTTTTTTTACATAAGAATACCCAAGGGTATACCGCACGACCGATGGCAGGAGTCGGGTCTCTCGGCCTTCCGGGGAACTAATTCCGGGTAAGGACTAATTCCCCCCTCCGGGGAGGTCTCCGGAACCCCCGCTACTTTGGTATTGGGTGTCCGCGGGGGTTCCTCCGCCCTCCCCTACGGGTTATGGAAAACGTTCCCCCTATGTTCCCCCTTCGGCTCGAGCCCCCTAGTGTGCCGTATAAAGCAAAATTTAATAGAAAGTCTATTTATTTTATCGAGAAACCAATAAAAGGTATCTAAATAGGCCATTTACTTCATTATAACCATTTTATGAAAATCATTTCTTTATATTATCATGAGAATTACAATTTCTTATGTTAAATTTTACCAGGATTCCAAAAATGTATTCCTTTTCGCTGTAGCTATTGTAGTTTTTGAGTTAATTTTTTTTTTTTTTTTTTTTTTTTTTTTTTTTTTTTTTTACATTTCCAGGGCCCAAAAAAAAAAACCTTTTTGGAAACACAATTCCAGCAATGTATTCCGTTTTACTATAGCAAAACAATTATATAGTTTTGATATATGGATATAGCATATATATTAGGGATAGGGGAGATCACACTCGAAAATGCTGGCCTATTCCTGATAGTTGTCACCGTGATTTAATCGATAAGTATAATTTCATCTATATAATAAGCAATTCATCATGTAAGTTTCAGCTGTTCTTTCTTAAACGAATAGTAAATCAGCCATTCTCTGATCTTACAATGTCATCTCGTAATTTAAATAATTAATTAAACTAAATAATATTTTATTTACTACTTATTATTAATTAGCTAATAATTAGGATTTACTATTTTGATCCAAAATAATAAAAAAAGAGGCAATTTGTGGCTAAAAAAAAAAAAATTGAAAAAATCATATGATTTTTTTTATTTAATTTTTTATTTTTTTTAAAAAATATCCAAGTTCTAATTCCCGAGGTGTTTGTGGAAATCGGAGAATGCGCCGAAGTGTTAGTGCGGTGTGGAGCACCGCTCTAACACTTCGAGCCATTTTTTTATTTTTCAAGGAATAATGTCCGAGTTTGGTGTATTGACTAGTAATGTCTTGTGAGGGGAGGTGTAAGTTATGGTCTGGCAGAATTCAACTGTCACCGTCCGTGTAAGGGATTAATTCACCCAGGCTGGCGCAGTTCCATAATCGATGAGTAAGGTTTCGGGACAAGCGTACCATGGAATCGCAACGCTCTAGGTCCAACCGAGTGCCGCTAATCAGTAAATGTCTATGGCTGTTTTTGATGAATAAGAGAAGTCTGGTGGCAGTTCGCCGCGTAAGGTCGACGAGGTTCGGCGCGATCCTTCGGGTGTCAAAGAACTCGTGATTCAAAATCTTTGGAGATGGATTTCAGGGACCCCTTGGTTGGTTGGAAGCCAAATTTTCCTTGTCAGGGGCACCTTAGTTTAGCAGCCTACTGGGTGGTATGAGGACGCTAGCTTTTCAAGTGTTAATTTAATTCAGGTGTTTAATAGTGTCTTCTCTTTAAGTTAAAGCGTTATCTATTTTAACCACTTACTCAACCCGTTTGGCGACAAGTCCGGCGTGAAGTAGTAGTTAACGAATATAGGAGGTGAATAGAAGGTTGCTTACCGGCTTTCAGCTTGGGCCGTGGTTTCACACTGGCCACATCCAAGGACTTAGAAGGTTGTAAAATGGAGAAGTGAGTAGAAGAGAATGTAATGAAATAAGAGTATATTCGAGTTTAAATTAAGTGCAGAGCACATGAACCGATACGGAGCCAGACCAGGATTCTGCTCCACTACATATTCGAGTCAAAAGAGGTACGCTTATATACTGTTTTTCTATGGTTGTAGAACTCATTTGTTGAGGGTTTCAATAATCACCAATTGAGTTTGAGGACCCCCTGAGGGGGGAGCTAATTGAAAAAATAAAAGAAGAAAGTGCACAGAGAAGGAGGTAATGAAATTTATGCTACCAAACAGTTACCAGTTATGTCCATTAAAAACTGTCTTAGCTTCTCATATATTCTTTTGGGCTATCGACAGTACCTTGCTTGGCACCAGGAAATTGTCAAGATCAGTGACCAGGCCTTGCTCAAAATTCGCAAGATATCTCCGTCCTCGACGATATAGGATCAAATTTTAATAAAGATAGATTAAATTACAAACTTATTTCTCATAATAAAAAACTATACAAGGAGGAGGGTAGGGGACGTAAATATAAAACTATTCAAGGAGGAGGGAGTAGCGGCGACACTCTACACATCACACCTAGTTCAACGGCGAAAGGGGGTCTAAGGGTTGTATGGGGATGTAATAAATAATGAACGAAAATCAAATGTTAAACTACAAGCTCACAAACGAACTCAACATCAATTACCACTATGAGATCAATTTATTTTTGTAGTTACTTTCACTTGACTGGATTTTTTTTTACTATTTTTTTATTTTCATTATTTATAAATTTATTTCTATTATATTTTTACTTAAATATTTTATATTACATTATTATTAACCTATATAAAAAAACATAGTTTAAAAATAATTAGCTAACTAACTATTATATTGATTGCATATATTAGCTCTAGAGGGGGGTTTTTGGGAGATGTTTTAATAGGCATGATACAATACAATTTTTTTTTTTTATTTAACATTACATTTGAGTTATTCATTTTTATTCTATAAAATATAAAATAAGAAATAAAACAGTATTTCAAATCTATTAATTTTCCTAAAAAATATTTTTTATTTTTACTTATATATATATGGGTATATTAGCTACACGGTTTACTTTTACGATCTCGCTTCACAAACATAATAAAAGAAAAAAGAGGATTTAAAAATAAAAAGTTAATTATATATAAAATCTATACAGAAGCTAAATAGTTTAAATAGTTTAATATCTATCATGATCGAAGGTGAATGTTGTTGATGTATCACTACTTTGTATTTCTATCTTATTTGTATAGTACTATATAATATTATTAATATATACATAATATATATATATATATATATATATATAATAATATATATATATAATTAGTATAATTATATAATAGTATATATTATTTAGTAGTTACATAAATTTATATTATGAAATTTATTTATTAATGAGAACGTGATATTGCGCTCTTAAAATTTTAATTTTTATATTTAAAGAGAAATTTTTATAATAAAACATAATATATAATATAAAATAGATTATAATGAAATAGTATCCTTATATATGCATAAACATATATATATAAGTTAAATACTATATATATATATATATAAATATATAGATTAGCGTATATTTATATATAATAATATTTATATTAATATTAATAATATTATTTACGGTATTATTATATTATAGAAAATAGCTAACATGCTCAGGTTCAATTTTTATCTAAAATCTACTAGAACATTTTATTTTAAAGAATAATATTAATAAATTGATATAAATGTGTAGTTTTCTATCTTCAAAAAGGTAGAAAATATTATAGATGTAATAGTAGTGTTAAATATATATAGTATAATTATTATATGATTGTTTGTTTTAGGGGCTAAATGAAATATAAATTAATAGTGATAGATGATTAGTGTAAACGTATACTGATAGCTCACTACACAATTTATAATTATTGAGGCTAATAGGATACGCTTGTTTAGAGACTCGATAAGATCGTGATATTCTTATGGTGTACTTGAAGGCCAACAGGGGATCCAATAGACACAAAAGATTGTAAGGAAACACTACTAGTTGGAGACGATATTAGGAAGCGGGGAACTGTCGGTTCAGAAGAATTTTATGGAAAAGCCTCACATGAGAAAGCTGCAAGAAGACAAGAAAGAGTGGTGCTTGTAATCAAAAACTTTATGCCAAATATTGAAGAGGTAAAAATATCGGTATGACTCAATGTGGTGGGTTATACTGCGTTAATACGCAACTGAATACATGTGGTGAGATTCCGGGCAAATAATTCTTTATGAATATCATGCCGAACTTCAATCATTGCTTTTTTGGCTCGCCTTAGAGATGCATAATATAAGACGGCCCTCGAAAACAAAAAATGTTTTCAAAGGCAAGTATGCACTGCCGAATAGAATAGGTACAGGCTGTGACAATAAAAACTAAAGCATATTTATACATTATGGAGAGAATTTGTGATCGTGCCAGAGGCACATATAATAGTACGAGGTAAATACCTTATTGTATACTAATGTTGTGAATCAGTGTGCGAAAATTTCGTTTCTTTTATTAGTAAACGAATTAAAAAATGTTGAGATATATTTTACTTAAGTTTAAATGTGTATTTGCTAAAAATTAAAAGATACCGTATGATACAGACATGTGAAACATAGAAAGTGCTGTGGATTCTTAAACAATACTTATATTTTTTTATTTGTTATAATTGTATTTATTATACAAATTACACACTGTTGAGAAAATGATTTTATAGCATAAAAAAGTTTGTATTTTCGATAACTATTTTATGTTTCAAAAACTAAATTTTGCGTGTTTCGGAGATATTTTTTTATTATTAATCCATCTGTATTATAAGATCATTATTTTGATTTATATTAAATTAAATTAACTTATATTACCTCATAAGGTAATTTAAGGCTTTTGATTTTATCCGTTTTACAATGTAATATATACTTAGAGTATAGTAGTATTTAGATAATCTATAAATGCTACATGTAAATAGGGGCAAATAACTAATTTTATGCGGAGTTATGAGTTATACCGGGTTACTCAATAACAGTTTGTCTCTAACTCTAGGAAATATGATTAAATAATATAAAATAAAATAATATTAATAAAAAAATAAAAAAACATAAGAAAATATAAAATCTTAAAATAATAAACATCTTGACACACTCACTCCAAATCAAAAGTATAATTAACCACCATATTTTTTGTTATAGAGTGCTGTGTCACACACACTCAAAAGATCGTAGAACGCGCGCGCTCTAAGAGCGCGTGACAGATCCACGCTTTTGTTATAACACAAAAAGAGTATTGTAAAGAAAAGTAAATATAATTGACATTAAAGTCGAAAAGAAAGACACAAGATATAAATATTGTTAATTGGGACCCCTCGTTGATAGGCCTTAAATATATTAGTAGTAGAACTCGTGCCGCGGAGTTTCAGAAAAGTCAATAGCTCCTAGATTGACTATCACGACGGAACTCGACGGAGGTTACCCATCAATTAGCGATTATCTTCCGTCAAGCTGGTAGCGAGCGCATCTCAATCACTCTTGAGACTTAGGTTGGCCACAATCTATATTGCATTCTTATTTATTTTCTTATTCTTATTATTCATCACTCCTTATTTAATAGACACGGAATTCACTTTATTTGCCTCTGCCAACACAAGGTATATATTTCTCCCTTCCAGACGATACCTTCTCTGGACCTAGTGAACACATATCTTGACGGGTCTCTCTCTCGGCACGCTCTGGTTCGACCACAGGTTCCTCAAATAAACTTACTCACGCATTCTCCATACCCATCCCAGCTCGTTCTAACCAGGCACAGGACTCATCGTCTCATCATTGATGCTAGTCTCCTCTTCCACATGCTCGCATAACGGTGCAGTACTCAACGTCTAAATTCATGGTTACTCTCTCCTATGCTGTTACCTCCCTTTCTTCAGCGACACCACTACACTCTCTAAAACGTTCATGTGGTCTTCCATAATATCTTTCATTCTTCATATATTTTTAATAGAAAAGTTATTTTTATAGTTCAAATAAAAGGTTGCGCCTTAAAAGGCCCCTAACCCTCAATACGCAGAATGTTCCCTAAGATTGTCTCATATGTGACACACGATTGATGACGCTTTTATATCCTTATTAACTTCATTAACTTTAAGACAGATTCTCTATATAGAAGATTCGTTAGAAAATTTTCACTACTAATACATTAACACGAGATTTCGCCCATAGGGTAACAGCAAATAGACACATCGTCATGCTACCAGTGCGGATATGCGCTACGTCACTAAGAGGCTTTAGTTCGTTTACACATTCGGAGACCAGAATTGATTTTAAGTGCTCAGGCCCGCAAGCCAGCATTCCTGACAGGATTCACAGTTAATCTTTTCTACTTATATATTTTGTTATATCCTGTTGTCATCATGTTCTTTTTTTTTTTTCATTTAACGAATAAGATCTAAATAATCACCATTACAAGACCAAACATAGAGTATACTCACACACGAACGAGCATATGGTCACTAGCTGCTCACCATCTAACATAACTTCACACCCCGTTTTACTGTAGCATAATACGTGTTATTTACAGATACATACTGTACGGATCAGTCGGAAATGCTCGCTGCCCGATAAGTTCCTAAGTTATCTAGACCCAGTGGATGTAATGATAAGTATAAATCGGTGTTCTTAATCTTTAACAATAAGAGTCCAATTCATCAGGATTGTATGGATGGTTCAAAATATCATTTACCTAGAGTAAACACCGCACCATCCACTAAGTTACAAGAATACAGCTTAAGCTTAGATGACTATACCCTACACGGATGTTACCTGTGCGTGGCACAACCTGACTTGCTTACTTAACCTTCTGCGAATACATCAGACTGTATTGAGAGCGATGTAGCTGAAAGATTAATTAAGCAGTAGCTGGCCGGCTCCGTGCCTTGAATGGCATGACGCTTGCGGAGTCCATTCATACTTGTGTCCCGCTCTGTCAGGTTTGCACCAACGACCGCATCTCTCGGTACGCTTGGTGTGAACGGTGATCGATAGGAGGGCTGACTCTACAGGCACCATCACTCGTAACTGTTTGACTTCCCGATATTGTAGAAGAAGTTGTTTTGAATGCCGGTAAGCGAATACCGTTATTTACGCATAAGGATGAATCGTGGTGACGTCGGGACACTATGTAGGACGTGTGGTTAAACTCCAGGAACATTGTG
Organism: Trachelipus rathkii; assembly: GCA_015478945.1. Taxonomy (NCBI): domain Eukaryota; kingdom Metazoa; phylum Arthropoda; class Malacostraca; order Isopoda; family Trachelipodidae; genus Trachelipus; species Trachelipus rathkii. The sequence goes on from JABUQX010022847.1 coordinate 8,395, forward strand.
TCGCGTTGGTTGAGCTGACCAGGGATTAATCTGCAGTGGTCCCCGAAGTTGGACGATGGATGTATACATGCATGGCGCATAGGCATCTCTGTAGGACCACATGATAGTCCTATTCGAGGCTGGCATCGCGTAGTACAATGGTAGTGCGGCTCCCCTTCGGGCTTTACTGACAGACTGATTGGCTAGTGTCCAATCGTAACTACACCGCTTCGAATGAGTGGATAGACATGAGCGAACTTCAGGGGGTGGTCTCAGCCTGTACAGGCGCTACCACAATGATCAGTAGGTAGTGGCTAACCTGAAGTTGTAGTGAATCGACTAGCCGCTGGAGGCTTCAGGAGAGTCCCGTGAGGGCCAGATGGTGTATTCGTCCGGGTGAGTGGAGCGGCGTGACGCGCGCCAAGAAGACACACCTACACACATTTAAGCCTCATGGACCTTGTCTCGTACGTAAATAGCGTAAGCATTACCTCCACAGAGGACTGTCCTCACTCCCACAACCATAAACTTACTCTTATTATTACTTTCACACACATCTCTCTCCTCACACACCCTGCCAAATTCTCTACCAATATTCTCAACTCTCTTCAGATTCACCACACAAAACAAATCATCCGCATATATTAGGTAGGCAGCAACCTCATTCCTCCATCATACGTGCCTCATTGTTTCCTTGTGCCACCATCTGCTCTCTCTCTCTCTCTATATATATATCGTAGTAATCATATATAGGGTTTGGGGGTGTGACGGAGGTGATGACGTTGGGGTGCTAACCCGCAACATAGAAAGACGCGCGTCTATATATATATATATATTATATATATATATATATATATATATATATATATATATATTATTATATATATATATATATTATATAATATATAATATTATTATAATATATATATTATTATATGTTCCGGTGCAGGTCATTGATAATGGTCCAGTAAATGAAAATTCAGAATGAAGACACAAGATTGAGCATATTTTCTGGCGAAGTTTTTAATTATGTATTACAAGGGTCTCCAAAGATTTTTAGCCTAAGGGCCTCAATGACTCCTCCACTATGTCCCAAGGGCCAGGACCTAGCTTGCTCATCGTACCAAGGTTTGATCATACCAAAGTTTGTATTCGGAGCAACAAGTGCGACTAGTGCCACTAGTGCCACTAGTGTATTTTGTGACTAAAGTTTCTTAGTGAAAATACAGTGTGTTTAATTGTGAGTGTTTAATTTAATTAAAAGTGTCGTAAAGATGCATTCTAATGCGGGCCGGATTGTGTTCCTCGCGGGTCGGGTTTGACCACGGGCCGTATTTTGGAGAACTAGTGAAGGGCATAAATTTAAACATTGAAATACATTTAAATTTAAAAATTAAAATTAAATTAGAAATATATATAATATATATATTATATATATATATATAGATAAGGTAATTATATTTTATATATTATATATATAATATATATATCTATATATTATATATATAGGGAGAGATATATATTAATTAATTTAATTTAGGTGGTAAGTAATATATAAGTAGGACTATGTTATATGGGTATAGTACTGAGTAAAGTGTGTTTATATTTATAGAGTAGTATATATATATATGTTGTATATTATTTAAATGTTTCAAATTTTTTCTGCCTATATCATCTTAAATTTGGTTGTATATTAATATAATATATATTATATATATATATATAGGGATATATATATATATATATATATATATCTATATATGATATATATATTATATATATATATTATTATTTATATATATATATAGTATTTATATAATTATATATATATATATATATATATATATTAGTAAACACTCATTTTTAATTGTTTATATTTATATAATGTTTTTCCAATGAAGTTATTAACTATAGCCTATTTCATAATAATTTCCCCTATATAAATGTTGTTGTTGTTGTTATTAATTATTATTATTGATTATTATTATTAATTATTATTATTATTATCTCCCTCCTCCCCCAATTTTGGGGGTAAGGTGCTGTACACATGCACCGGAACAAGAAAAGTAGTAGAAGAACATTGCGTAAATCTAAAAAAAAGAAAAATAACAGCCATTTTCAGAACATTCCCCTTATACCCCAGCAAGAACTCGTCGCCCGCTCAGAAAATCCAGCTGTGGAGGCTGTATGGGGCCTAGGACGGGGAAGGAGCTTCCACTGTGGTAATCCTCGTCAAGTGTAAGGTTTCATCCCTTGGACCGAGTTGGTCTCAGCCTGCCCTTTACAAAAACCACCGCCATCCTCCTGTTATGCACCATTGTCATTCTTTCGGCTCTGCCAAATCTTCACCATTCCTCTTCTTAGACCAGATCATTCAGTCCACCATCCCCTCAATATAAACTTTTTTATTGGTGAGAATGCTTTGCATTAAAAAAAAATATCCACCGTAGGGTTCACGAGACTGCAACAGGCATTCACTGTGGTTCATCCACTAGGCGATGGGCCGTAACAATAACCCTTTCATCATAAAGTAACAAATTCTCCTGTTTCAACGCATTCACGTTCCATTCCTCTCTTTCCTGACAATATTTTCTAAATCAATTCCTGTTGCTGAATAGTCGATTTGGTATTCATTCAACACTATGCATTGGCTTAGCCAGCCAGCCAACCTCCATTCACTCTTTCCTCATGATCAAACCATGTTAATAAACTTCTATTTATTCTCTCATTTTCCTCCTCCTTCCCATCACACAACTTCCTTATTCCTATCTTGTTTTTCAGTTTCTTTTTATTACCGTATATAACACGATGTCAGATGGGCATGTGTCGTACCTGAGAACTCACGCCATGAGGTTAACCATTGCACTGCTAGCAACCCTAGATCTAATTACTTCGGATTCGATCAAGCCAAAGTTTTACACCTACATGTGTAGCAATAACATAAGCCCAGGCACCGAACATACCTTCATGCCAGAAACCTCTATTGCATTCAAAGGACACGTTCGCTTTTGCATTTAACCAAGATCTAAATTGCATCGACACGATCACCATCCTCTGCTATCCTGGCCTATATCACATTCGCATCAATCCGTTGCCCTTATCATATGCTCAACAATTTATCCATCCGATCAAATAGTAATTCACAGATGCCTTGTTCCATTGTTTCAATCCATACCACCATAGATCATGATACGAAGTGGTTACCGTTCACTCACCTCCAGTCACCCTTTACTCATTCTCCACATTTACTTTCCCATATATCTCATCTTTTACACAACAGTCTGCTTGTGCACAGTCCCTTAAACCAATTTCTTGCCTCGGAGCTTTTCCTTATTCTGAAATTTCGCTGCACAAACCCAAATCATCAGCATTCTTTCAATAGACAAGGTATCCTCGACTGATTCTCTCTAATCCACACTCTCACAAGTCGTAAATTTTTCAGTGGTGGCGAACGGAGGATTTTATCCTCATAACCCAAGTATTGAATTGGTTTATATTCTAGGGGTCATTCCACGTTGCACTTTTGATAGAATTTCCTTGATTTACGAAATAATATATAATCCATTGTAATTTTTCAAAGGGTCCGACGGAAACTATCGGAAACTACTAGCTCACCATAATCAGTGCGAACCAGCAATATTTCTAGTACGAAATCCCGCGCAATATGAGATATATATATATATATTATATTAGTATATATATAATATATACGTAATATTATAGTATATATATTATATATTATATTATATATATATTATATATATAGTAGTAATATATATATTAATATATAGTATATATATGTAGTAGATATATATATACGTATTAGTAAGTATTTATATAGTATATATTTATATATAGTAATATATGTTATATATATATAGTAATATATATATAGTTATTTATTAAAATTACTATATATAGAGCGGGGATTTTAGTACATGAAAAATTGCGGGTTCGTTACTGGTTTTGGTTAGGCCTTTTAATTAAGTAAGGTTTCATCGTAACCCTTAAATATGAAAATTAAGAAGTGGATTTCAGCCCAAGTAGCTAGTGTGATGGTAGTAATATGGTTTCAAAGTACCAACGATACCTGGAAATAGGAGCAATTTTCCATACCGGTTTATGCTGGATAGGTCATTCCAGTATGGCCCAGAGCTGGTGAGGGTCGGGGTGCGTGGAAATAGAGGATCAGGTAAGGATTGGCGAGCTGGATCCGCTCGGAAATAATGCGGGTCCGTAGCTGGTGTCTGCTATATGGTAATTCAGGAGATGAACGCCTCACGCTGGAAAATTGACAGGTACTTGGGTAAGCATGGCAGGAAAAGGTAAGGGGAATTCGAAGAACTGCGGGAATCCAGTCCTGGAGAATAGTGGCGCGTTCGTACTGGTATGTTCTAGAATATCTTCCATGGATAACCCAGCTGGAAAGATTCGACTGGTCAATAGTGAAGGAAAGGGTAAGAAAATTCGAGCTTGGATCTCGCCGAGAAATAATGCGGGTTTCGCTACTGGTTCTAGCTCTGGGTTCTGCTGGACTTAATGCCCGAGTAAACGGGACCGTTGGAAATTCCGACTGGATTTGAAAAATCTGATCTTAACAACACTGGACAAGGTCAGTGGCGAGAAATGAACTGGTTCCCACTGAAAGCATTGGGCACTGGTCAGCTGGACTCCCGGTTGGAATGTGCTGGAACCAGTAAAATTTTTTTGCTGGGTACTACTTTAAATTCTTTCATCACCCCATCCATAATCAAATTAAATAGTAAAAATGTTAGTAATTGTATATAGATTTGCTTTTTTCTTATTCCGCTTTTAATATCAAACTATAATCACTTTCTACTCAATTTATTCTTACACAAGCTTCACTATCAACATACATACTTTTAATTCCATACAAAAGTTAACTTCCAACTCCATATATTATTAACATCTGCCACAGAGCTTCCGGCTATTATATTATTATTTAATGCCGCTTGTCAACTCACATAGGCACCTCGTTCGAGAGGCTGCACGAGCTTCCCTATTAATCTTGTCATAAGCATGTTGAAACTCCATATAACCTAATTAAAATTTGCTCTTGTTCTTTCTTTTATCTAATACATTTGCTTCAATGTAAAATTTGATCTATACTTCCTCTACCATTTAAAAATGCACCGTGTTTTTCAACAATCCAAATCCTCCGTCACTTAATGCATTCTTTCTACCAAGACACCAGCATACATCTTTCCTATAAAACTAAATAAATTAAGTCCCCTATAGTTTCTACAGTTTACCTTATCACCTTTAACTTTATATAGTGGTACTATTACGGTTCTCCTCCAGTCATCTGAAACTACTCTCTCCATAAATGCTTTGTTACACAGCTTCAATATCAAGTCACTCACAATTTCGTCTCCATTCTTGATCGTTAATTCCACCTAAACATACTGATTTATCATTTTTCAGCTTTCTTACTCTACCTATTGCATCCTACCTACCTACTAATTACCTCATCAAATCCATACACTTTCAATATCACCTCTTAATTACTGCCAATGTTATGCAGCTTTTAGAAATGTTTCCTTCACACCTCCTAACGTCCATGTCATCAGTGTCCAGAAAACACTATTCCTATTCATTACTCTATGAAGATTACCCATACTCTCTTTCTTAACGTTTCGAACTTCCTTCCAGAGCAACTTCCTATTCCCTTGTTGGTCTCCATTTATCCTCCTTCCAAACTGCTTATTTATCTTCTTTTTTTCTTCTATGTATGCATCTTTTAACCTTCCCCATTTCCTCCTTATATATTTTCATACGCATTTCTTTCGAATCCTCATCATTGGCTTTTTTGTATTCCACACTCCACTATTGTCATTCTCACTTACTATTTTAGAACATCCACACATTTTTCGTGCGCTACTAGTAAGCGCTTCCTTCATTTGCGACTAGATATGCTCAATTTCATTTTTCTCACATTCAACTGACTTATTTACAAGTGTTCTCCTATACTTTTTTTTGTAGCTCTATTCATTTAACTTCTAACACCTAATTCTCCGCACTTCATTCCATTTTTCTTTCATGCCCATCAATGCCCTTACTAGTTTAATTTTACATTAAATATAATGATCTGATATTCCCATCCCAAACACCCTTATTGCTTTAACAATCATCACTTACTTCAATATCTTCTTCACAAACAGAAAAACAACCATACTCTTCATTTCGGCACCATCTCTAACTACACCAACTCTCGTAAACCTTTGGATAGTCTTGTGATCGAACAACGTATTGCTTACACACATTTCACCCCCCTAACAGAATCAACTTCCAACCCTCTTAATTTTCTAACGCAAGCCAAAAATAGCTTCTTATTCCATTCCTCTTTCGAACAACTATCAATATTTCAAGTCTTCAAACACAATTGTTTCAAACCCCCCTCTCAACCCTTCCAAAAAATCAATCAGATCATTCCAGAAAATCTCACTCTTCGCAACTACAACCACACACATCTTAACGAACTTAAATTTAACGAATAGAATTCTAGTACTGACACAAACGAAACCCACCATAGAAATATAACACACACCCTTCATCAAAATCGCAACTCGTCCTATCACCCTCTCACACCTCTCCACTTCAATGTCG
>JABUQX010022847.1:20000-29986 GCA_015478945.1 Trachelipus rathkii
TATATATATAATATATTATATTATATATTATATATATATTAATATATATTATAGTATATATTATATAGTAGTATTAGGGTGCACTTATCTGACGGCCGACTGAAGGCTGTCCAGATTGTGTCGCTAAACATGGCACCTCTCTAATCCGTTATTTTGAGCATTATCTCACTAGTCTGTGACTACTGTTTTTTACAAATTGAGTTAAAATTTTTAGGATTTTGCTACTTTTTTTTAGCGTTTTTGCCAAGATTGTTCCGCTAATCTGGCAAACCTATCCCTTAAATCTGACCTTTTTAAAGGCATTTTTGGTCACTTATTTAGCATTTTTAGGCTACTTTTTTTAGCGTTTGTCCATATTCGGTCAGATCCTCTCACTCCCGAAGGATTTTAAGGGATTTTTTCCCATCCTGGCAAGCGCCTGCACAGTTAGAAGGCAAAGACTTTGAAAAACCATTTTCATAGGTTTTTGGAATTCCAGTCATGTCGGCAGCTGACTTGGAACAATTTCCATCATTTCCATTAGATTTTGTGACGTTTGATTACTCAAAGTTAAGGGAGTTTTAAAGTCGGTGGAGACCGAATTTAAGGTCTGGAAGACCGTTTTCGGAGGTTTAGCCTCCCAAAAAGGGGGGGCGGAGCACCCCCAAAGGACTTTTTGGTTCCTAGGGTTTTTAAATGATTGGTAGATCATTTAATTGATGTTTTAATTCGATTTAAGTCTGTGATCGTTATCCTCTTTATATCGATGTTTATATATCGTCTTTCTTTGGCGTGAAGTGCTGCTGGTTGGCTTTTTTACATTGAATAAAGTATAACGAAAGAAAAAATAGATTAGAACAATTTAACATTCGATTAATCGTTGTAGTAAGTCCTAACAGTTGAGCGGTTAACCTCTTTTTCTCCGGTGGCCTAAGAGTTATACGTTTGCTTTTCCAAACTTGGTATAATGTTATTGGGGTGATAAACTGATCACACACGAAATTTCCAGTTCTCTAGGATATATAGGCGGTACCTCCCCGCGAGACGAAGCTGATATAAACCTACGCCCTTTGATGCGTCTTCCTTTTCCGAGCGAAGATTAGGCTTAACGATACCCAATCGAACATGTGAATCACAGGCGAGTTTTGGTGACCGTAGGTCACCCTTGATGGGGTGCAGCCCCTTAGCGCCAAGTTCAATATTCTGTTCCTGAAACCCATGTTAAGGCTACGTAACTCGGGCTATAATTTGATGTGAGTTATATGATGACGTAATCTCGTCGGAGCCGAGATTAACGTCTCTCTGCGCTCCCCCGTAGGGGGGACGCTGTCCCTAAAATTAAATTAAAATAACGTAAGAAAGTCTGAATTTGGAGGCAGGAAGTAAGGATTCGAGTCGGATTCGGGAATTCGGAACCAGGGACCCCCCGGAGGGGGGTCCCCTCCTGAAAAAAAAGAAGAAATGCATGGAATGCAAAACAGAGGAAGAAGAGAAGAAGAAAGGAGGAAAGGAGGAAGAAGGAAGGAGGAAGAATGAGGAGTAGAGAAGGATCAGAGTCAGGTACCCGGCTTCCGGTGATGGAGCCGGTGCGATGCCTAGGTAATAAACATACGCATACAAACAATGTTGGTGTCTTTATATATGTTTTAATTTTGGGGGGTCTGTGATTCGAAAATAAGGTTTTCAGAAATCATCAAGAAAATAAAAAATAAATAAATAATTAAATAAAATTTCTTATTCTTTTTATGTTTTATAACTTACTAAATTTAAACGTTTTTTACATATCTCTAAGCGTAAATCAATAAATCATAAATGAAACTTGCCCCTCAGCCTTCCGTGAATCTATTGATACTATTGATCTATTGATCTATATTGATTCAAGTCAAATTTTTTACTAAAAATGTCATGTTTTACATACCCTAAAGCAGTAAATCAGTAAATCAGTAAATCAAACCACCATCCAACCACCCTCTTCTCCAGTTGTGATCTATTGATTTACAGTCAAATTTTTTACTAAATGTCCATGTTTTACATACCTAAAGTAAATCAGTAAATCAAACCACTCCATCCAGCCGCCCTCCTTGTTCATATTCTGATCTATTGATCTAGTTGACTCATTGGTTTCAATTGTCATTTCGAGTATCATCTTTGGATAAACATACATAAAATCAAGTTTTCTTTATACAAAGATCAATCAATATATGTTGACGTAACAAAGTTTCCACATTAATAAAGCTAACATAGCATCATCTGAACTATGAATATAATGCACAACGACAAATCTGACACACCTTAAACAGGAATAAACTGTTAACGTTATACAAAGTTCCACACTTAACAACAGTAAAAGTATCTAACAATTCATACAAAAACGTAACTTATTCACACCTTGTCAAGCATGTCTCTAACATAGCAATGTTAATTTTACATTAACATGGTAATATTCAACAAAAATTTAATAACCTTGTGTATTTATCATACAAAGCAGGCGAAGTATGCTACGTAACATAAGTTTTCAACATTAATAGCCAAACATAACATTACCGAAACTAGGAATAATAATACTACAACGACAAACCTGAACACATCTTAAGCAAATGAATAAACTGTTAAACATTTAACAGAGGTCCAAATTAATCAACAGTAAAAGTACTAAAAAGCATACAGAAAACATAATCCTTCGCACTTTATCAAACATAATCCCAAACATGCAATGGTAATTTTTTACATTAACATAGTATATTTAACAAAACATATTATCATAACCTTGCCTAACCATCATAATACCTACGGGTATTAAAGACAAACTAGTAAAGTTCTACTCTGTAAAGCTAAAACTATGCACATAACAACTTAACACACACAACCAGCGAATAAAACAGCTATATTAACAACTTTAGTCAAGATCTAATTGATCTATTGTATTTAATGTCACATTTCGAGTATCATTTTGAATTAACATAACAACATAAAAACAATTCTTTATACAACTGATCAAATGAATTATATTCTAACGTACAAAAGTTTTCAATTATTATAGGCAACATAACATCCATCGGTCTAAGAATATAATGTACAACACAAACCTAACATCCTTAAACACGAATAAACGTTAAAATTAACAAGCTCCCCCACTTAACAATAGTAAAGTAAATAAATTAGCATACAAAAACGTAACCTATTCACACTAGTCAAGCATATCTCTAACATAACAATGTTATTTAATTAACATAGTAATTTTTAACAAATATTTATCACAACACATGGTTCATTATCATACTGATCAACGAAAATACTCTAAGTAACAAAGTTTCCACATCAATAAAGCTAAGATAGCATAACATGAACTAAAAAAATAATGTAACAGCGACAAACCTAACAAACCTTAAGCACACGAATAATACTGTTAACATTAACAAAGTTCATACTTAACATGGTAAAGTAACTAACATTGATCATAAAACTTAGCATATCTTTGACTTTTTTCAGCCGTTAATCTCTATTATATTAACGTTAATCTTACATTAACCCAGTAACATTTATCAAAAAATGTATCATAACCTGTAGATAATGCATCCAATCAACGAATAAATGGTGCCATATCAAAGATTTTTTACATTATCATGGTACCATATCAACAGAAAATGTTGCCATACCAACAAAAAATCCATAATCCCCAACAGAAAATCATGCCATATCAAGTTTTTATCCAAACTAACAATAAAAATAAACAAAGTTTTTAAATCCAAACACAACATAAAAATAAGATCTTTGAATAAAATATCATAGTAAAGTGTAATAGTTTACCGAATTTAAAGCTGTAATCAATAAATCAGTAAATCAACAAGGTTAGCAGATCATAGGTGGGTGGGTGGGTAGGTGACTGTAGGTTGGGTGGATTGATTTTACTGATTTATTGCTTACAGCAGAAAATTAGTAACTATTCGCTATAAATTAAGGAATTCAAATGCATAATTCAAAGACACTTATTTTTTATATACAGTAAGGATTAAAATTTTGTTGTTATTTTATAAAATGTTTACATAAACTTTTTAATGTTTGCAATTATTCGTTGGGGTTTATGATATTATTTCGACGAGGTTATGATGAATTTTTTTTTAATATTACGATAGTTGATGTAAAAGAATTTGTTTACTTTAGCATTAATATTCGTTGTCAGTAATGATGTTAGACGGGTATATGACCTAAATTTTTTGTTAATTATTACGATTTAATGGTAAAATTAACATTCATTATAGCTTAGAAAAAGTGTAATTGGTTAGTGTTTGTACGAACTGTTAGGCACTTTACTGTTGTTAAGTGTTGAAGTTTGTTAATGTTAGTAGTTTATTCATAAGTAAGGTATGTTAGGTCTTTGTCGTATGTATCAATTATATTCTTAGTTCAGGCTAGTTATGTTTAGCTTTATTAATGCAAAACGGTTGTTACGTGTATGCATCATATGATGTATGATGGTTAGTATATATATCGAAACTTACTTTTTGTGTTATTGTTTTATCCGAAAATGATACCTACGAAATGTGACATGAATCAATTAGATCAATAGATCAAGGTCATGTGCTGGAGGCAGGGGGGGGGTTGATGGTTTTGATTATATTCCATTGTTAAATTCAAGGTAATACTTAATTACAATTTACTAATGGATTAATTTTATTCAAAGAACCTTAATTTTTTCTTATTTTGGATAAAACTTTTGTTATGTTTACTGTTATTCGTTGGGCTGTATGATATATATTAGAAAGTGTTATGATAAATTTTTTAAAATATTACTGTGTTTATGTAAATTTACGTTAATATGTTAAGAGATATGCTTGGAAAAAGTATGACTAGGTTACATTTTGTATGCAATGCTTAGTTTTACTTTACTGGTGTTAAGTGTGGAATTTGTTAACGTGTTGGCTGTTTATTCATGCGTAAAGTTGTTAGGTTTTTGTGTTCGTTTGTAACATTATTTCTTAGTTCATAATGATGGCTATGTTAAGCTTTTATTAATGTGAAACATTGTTATGTTAGCATATATTCCTTGGTAGCATATAAAGAACTCATTTTTATGCTATGTTTATCCGAAATGAAATACTCAAATGCGACGTAAATCAATGTGTTATGGAAATTAAGCAAATTGTATTGTTAGGATCATGCTGAAAAAGTCTGAATCAGGTTTACGTTTTGTACGTTGTGCTAGGTACTTTACTGTTGTTAGTATGGAATTTGTTTAATGTTAGTAGTTTAATTCATGCGTATGGTGTGTTAGGTTTTGTTATTGTACATTATATTCTTTAGTTCTTGTAATGGTATGTTAGCCTTTTATTCATGTGAAAACTTTGTTGCGTTAGAATATATTCGATGGTTAGTATATAAAGAAGTTATTTTTATGTGTGTTTATCCGAGATGATACTCGAAATGTGACTTGAATCATTAGAATTCGATAGATCAAAATGGTCCATGGACGGAGTGGGTATGGAGGGGGTGGGAGGTACGGGTGGTTTTGATTTACTGATTTTATAGCTTTAAATTCGGTAAACTATTACACTTTACTATGATATTTTATTCAAAGATCTTATTTTTATGTTATATTTGGATAAAACTTTGTTATTTTTTATGTTAATGTTTGGATAAAACTTTGTTATGTTTGCTATTATTTGTTGGGGTTTATGATTTAGACAGGGTTATGATAATTTTTGTTAAATGTTTTACTATGATAATGTAAAAAACTTTGTTTCGTTAGAATATATTATTCGTTGGTCTGTATATATGGACAAAGGTTATGATACATTTTTGCTGAATGTTACTGTGGTCAATGTAAGATTAACGTTAATATGTTTGGAGATACGCTTGAAAAAAGTATGAAATAGGTTACGTTTGCATGGCAATTTAGGTTCTTTACATGTGTTTAAGTGTGAAACTTTGTTAATTTAACAGCTTATTCGTGTGTAAGTTGTGTTAGGTTTGTCGCTTTACATTATTTTTTTAGTTCATGGTATGCTCTGTTAGCTTTATTGATGTGGAAACTTTGTTACGTTAGAGTATTTTCGTTGATCAGTATGATAATTAACCATTGTTGTGATAAATTTTTGTTAAAAATTACCATGTTAATATAAATTAACATTGTTATGTTAGAGATATGCTTGACTAAGTGTGAATAGGTTACGTTTTTGTATGCTAAGTTAGTTACTTTACTATTGTTAAGTGGGCTACTTTGTTAATTTTAACGTTTATTTGTGTTTAAGGGGGTATTAGGTTTGTTGTTGTACATTATATTCTTAACCTGATGAATTGTTATGCTAGCATTATTAATATTTGAAAACTTTTGTACTTAGCATATATATTCGTTGATCAGTGTATAAAGAATTTGTTTTTATGTTATGTTAATTCAAAATGATACTCGAAATGTGACTAGAATCAATAGATCAATAGATCTTGACTAAGTTGTTAATGATAGCTGTTTATTCGTCTGGTTGTTGTGTGTTAAGTATGTTATGTGCATAGTTTAGCTTTACAGAGGGTAGAACTTTACTTTGTTTGTCTTTACCCGTTAGGTATTATGATGGTTAGGTAAGGTTATGATAAATTTTTTGTTAAATATTACTATGTTAATGTAAAATTAACATTGTCATGTTGGTGATATGTTTGATAAAGTGCAAATGGATTATGTTTTTGTATGCCTTGTTAGTTACTTTTACTGTTGATAAGTTTTGGACCTCTGGTTAATGTTTACAGTTTAATTCTGCTTAAGATGTGTTCAGTTTGTCGTTGTATATTATATTCCTAGTTCTGGTAATGTTATGTTGGCTTTATTAATGTGAAAACTTTGTTACGTTAGCATACTTTCGCTGCTTTGTATGATAATTACACAAGGTTATGGTAAATTTTTGTTAAATATTACCATGTTAATGTAAAATTAACATTGTTATGTTAGAGACATGCTTGACAAGGTGTGAATAAGATACGTCTTCGTATGCTATGTTAGTTACTTTACTGTTGTTAAGTGTGGAACTTTGTTAACGTTAACAGTTTATTCATGTTTAAGGTGTGTAGAATTTGTCCGTTGTTGCATTATATCATAGTTTCAGAATGAATGCTATGTTAGCTTTATTTAATTGAAACTTTACGTCAACATACTATTGAATGATCTTTTGTAATAAGAACTTGATTTTATGTTATGTTTATAAATCCAAAATGATACTCGAATGTGACATGAAACAATAGATCAAATGATCATAGTAGATCATGTATTTGTAACAGGAGGGTGCTGGATGTTGGTTTGATTACTGATTACTGTTTTGGGTAATGTAAAACATGACATTTTTAGTAAAACATTTTGACATTTTTAAATAATAAATTTGACTTTAATCAATAGATCAATAGATCAATAGATCACAACTGGAGAGGAGGGTGGTTGGATGGTGGTTTGATTTACTGATTTACTGATTTAGTGCTTTAGGGTATGTAAAACATGACATTTTTAGTAAAAAATTTGACTTGAATCAATAGATCACGGAAGGGCTGAGAAGGGCAGTTTCATTTAATGATTTATTGATTTACTGCTTTAGGGTATGTAAAAACGTAAATTTGTAAGTTATAAACATAAAAAGAATAAGAAATTTTATTTAATTATTTATTTATTTTTTTTTTTTGTTGTTGATGGTTCTAAAACCATTATTTTCGAAATCTACAGACCCAATAACATATATAAAGACACCAACATTGTTGTTATACGTATGTTTATTACCTAGGCATCGCACCGGCTCCATCACCGGAGCCGGTACTGACTCTGAATCCTTCTCCTACTCCTCATTCTTCTTCCTTCCTTCTTCCTCCTTTCCTCTTCTCTTCTTCCTCTGTTTTGCATTCCATGCATTTCTTCTTTTTTTCCCAGGAGGGGACCCCACTCCGGGGGGTCCCTGGATTCCGAATCCGAATCCGACTCCAAATCCGTCTCCGACTCCGAATCCTCTACTCTGCCTCCAAATTTCAGACTTCTACGATTATTTTAATTTATTTTAGGGGGCAGCGTCCCCCCTTACGGGAGAGCGCAGAGGAACGTAATCTCGGCTCCGACGAGATTACGTCATCATATAACTCACATCCAAATTTTAGCCCGATACGTTAAGCCTAACATGGTTTTCAGGGCGAATTTGACCTTGGCGCTAAGGGGGCCGCACCCCATCAAGGGTGACCTACGGTCACCAAAACTCGCCTGTGATTCACATGTTCGATTGGGTATCGTTAAGCCTAATCTTCGCTCGGAAAAGGAAGACGCAACAAGGGCGTAGCGTTATATTTCAGCTTCGCTCTCAGGGGGAGGTAACCCCTATATACATCCTAGAGACTTGAAATTTCGTGTGTGATCAGTTTATCACACACAATAACCATATACCAAGTTTGAAAGCAATACGTTAACTCTAACCCGGGAAAAGAGGTTACCGCTCAACTGTTAGACTTACTCCAACGATTAATCGAATGTTAATTGTTGTAATTATTTACTTTCGTTTATATTTTTCAATGTAAAAAGCCAACCAGAGCACTTAGAAAGACGATTTAAACATCGATATAAGGGTAATTGATCACGATAAATCGATTGAAACCATTAAAAATGATCTAGCGATCATTTAAAACCTTCTAGGAACCAAAAAGCTTCCTTTGGGGGGGCTCCGCCCCCCTTTTGGGAGGATAAACCTCCAAAAACGGTCTTCCAGACCTTAAATTACGGTCTCACGCATTAAAAACCCTAACTTTACGTATCAAGTCCAAAAATCTAATGAAATAGATGAATTTCCAAAGTCCAGCTGCCGACATGATGGAATTCCCAAAACCTACAAAAATGGTTTTCAAGTCCTTGCCTTCGACGTGCAGGGCTGCCCATGGGAAAAATCCCCAAACTCCTTCGGAGTTGGGAATCTTGACCGGAATTATGGACAAAACGCTAAAAAAGTAGCTAAAAATGCTAAAAAGTGCCAAAAATGCTAAAAAAGTCAGATTTAACGGATTAGGTTGCCAGATTTAGCGACAAATCTGGCAAAACGCTAAAAAAAGTAGCAAAATTCCTAAAAAATTTGTAAAACTTAGTAAAAAAGTACCAAAAATGCTCAAAATTAACAGATTAGGGTGCCAGAATTTAGCGACAAATCGGCAAGCCTTCGTTTGGCCGTCCGATCGGCACCCTATAATAATATTATATTATATATATTATAATATATATATATATATATATATATATATATATATAATATATATATATATTATTATATATATATATATTATATATATATTTATATATATATATATATATATATATATATATATATATATTATATATTATATATATAGTATATATATATATATTTATATATATATATATTATATTAATATATTTATATATATATATTTTATATATTATTATATAATGTATAATATTCTATTATATGTATAAAGACATTTTCTAAAAATTATACATTTTTATTTATATATTATATATAATATAGTAATATAATATATATATATATATATATTTATATATATATATATATATATAATATATATATTATATATATATATATATATATTATATCTATATTTATTTTTAATTATTATTGTATTTATATGTTTATACATATATAGATAAATGATCACAATAACCGCTTTATATATATATATATATATATATATATATATATATATATATATATGAAGGTAGTTAATAAAAGAAAAAATGATAAAAGAATTTTTTTTATTTTTAAGAAAAGTTTATTTAAATAAAATGTAGATAAATATTTATTAAATATAAAAATCTTCTTTTCAATTAATAAAAATTTGATTAAAATTAATAATTATTAAATAATAAATTAGTGTTGATCCTACGTCTGGCAGCGATTTTATTTGATCTCGTAGTGAATTGTGGCTAAATTTCAATTCAGTAGCAGTTTTCACCCGACAAGGAAAGGGTGTGTTTTAAATTCTTTTAATAGAAAATGTTATGATACAATATG
>JABUQX010022848.1:0-5000 GCA_015478945.1 Trachelipus rathkii
GACATATACTCCAAATTCGGTGTCTTGTTTAAAGAAGATTAAGAAGGACGTTGAAGAGGACCATAAAATTATCGATCGATCTTTATTAAAAGTGGACCAGAAGCTTGAAGCCTACAAGGATCTCGACCCAAAGTTTCACAGACTTTTGAGGGAATACGATAGTCTACAGAAAGACTTGAAACTTTTTAAAGATAAGAAAATGTAAACATTTTGGTTTTCATTTGTTAAAATTGTGGTAAATATATTTTAATTTTTTTTCTTTCTTTTCTTCATCCTCCCCATGGATCCCCACAGATTGGGAGTGCGGTGCGCAACTTACGCCGGAAAGAGAATAAAATAATCAGAACATGACAAAAGTTGAAAAGAAAGCCCTATTATACCCTTAAGTACAAGGTCATCGTCGCCAAAAATCCACCTAAGAGCTTCATAACACTGCGACAGACCCCCACAGTGGTATGACAATGTTAGGGCTCATCTGGGCAAAGCCCACAACTATACCCTCTCGCAAAACCAAACCATTTACTTTTATTATTCATTATTCTTCTCGCCTCTGCCAAATTCATTCTTTTCTTCAGACAATGTTATACCGACTCTAGTCACTCTACCCACTTTATGTATTTTAATAAATTGCCCCCCAAAAAAGAATGGATAATAATTGTGTATAACATTTGAGGTGAGGTTTGGTATTTTAGTATTTATTAAAGAAAGCTAGGTCTTAATAGTTTGTTGTAATTGACTCTGAATGTAAAAAAAGAACCTATAACAAGTGTGAACAGTGTTTGACGCCTCTCCACCCCTTTTAACCTTTATATTGAATCATGGCTTGAATTTACCAGCTGGATCAAAACTAAAGCTCTAGTAGTCGTCGTACCATGACTAATCTATTTACATAATTTGGATTCAAATCTAGTTCCGTTACCATCCAAAAATGGCTGTAATAGTGTCCATCAAGTTGCACTGAAAAAGAGAGGTTTTATGAGGTTATTAATAATACAGACTGTGAACAGAATTTATTTTTGTAGTTAAATCATGCTTTCATATATGAGCGTACAATCACAACGGTTCAACATTATACGCACAATTCGGTACCATCAGAGTTGAACTAAGTACTTACTGTACCTTAAAAGTCAAATTTACTAATCAATTCAAAGTATTTAAGAAAAACTAAGTATTTTATATATATGTATAAATTTGCTCCTCCTAATTGAAGCCGTTTTCATTTTTGTAAGTTTTTTATATATTAACTAAAAAATTTCAAATAATTTTTATATTTTATACACAAAGCAACTTTAGTTAACTCTGATATTCTAACAATAACCCCTGCTAAGGAGCTATTTCGTATTTAATATAATGCAAGCGAAATTATAATAGCCTTTTTTTCTCTCTTGTCAGGCGAAAAAGAAGTGGTGGTGTCAGTTGTGAATGATTCAAAAGAATCTAATTGATTTTTTGTTGTTGTTTTTTTGTGAATGATAAAGGCGTGGATGGATTTCATTGTGAAGAAAAAGCTGGATGGAGTGAGAAAAATTTTGTATCTAAAAATAGAATGGATTAAAAGCAGATGATGAAGTTTTATGAATATGTATTTGTATGTGTGTGTTTTATGAATTAAAAATAGTATAAATAAATAAATAAAAATACTTGCTTATTACTGAAAATAAAATAATAAAAAACAAATAATGTTAATAGGAACTTGTTTTTATTTTGTGCTTAATATATGTAAGTTAAACCTTCTTTCACGCCACACAAGAAATATTTAAGCTTTGTAAATGAATGGTATAATATACAAATCTTAAAACCCATACACCAGAAAAAGTCAAAAACTAGGCTTATGTATACTCTACATAATAAAGTTTTTTGAATATATTTTGGTGTGTGGGTTATACCACTTATTTATTATACCTTTCAAATTATAGTAAGAAAACCACAACTCTTTTTACAATATATAATTTCTATATTACAAGGTTTTACAAGTTAAAAGAGATTCGACCTATCTACTCACTTTTCTGAAACCTTTTTTTTATTTTATTTTTATTTTTTTTTTTTATCATTATTGGGTTTGAGATTGGCGTAAATTTAGTTGAATAAAATTCTTTGGGTCTAGGAAGAAATACCGACAACAATTGACCTTAAATTCACCTACACGCAAAATTTATTAAGACATACCGGTACTCGTACAATCTAAGCCTAAACTAACCTAAGCCTAACTAATCTAACCTAGTTCTAACCTTACCTAACCTATATATATATATATATATATATATATATATCATATATATATATGTTATCTGTGAATATTTTATATATTATATATATATTATATATTATATATATATATATATATATATATTATATATATATATATATATATACCTGTCTGTGAATTGTTACCGGTATTTGTACCGATTCCCAAACTATTTTAATAAGAAAATAGCTTAACACAATTTATTATTTAAACCTTTTTTTTTCAACAACAGATGAATAATAATAATAATAGTAAGTAACAGCTTGTAATAGTAATATTTTTTTTTTTAATAAATATATTTGAAAAAACCTTAATTGTATTAACAAAAAAAAAAAAATTTAGCGTGAGTTTACGTTGCTAATCAGGTACAAAGAATAAAACTGAGAGGTTTAAACTTAATAATAATAATAATTATAATAATAATAATAATTATAATAATATGGCGATTATAATCGCAACAAAAGGCAGTGACAATATGACTAAATAATAATAATGAAATTTATGACACAGGCAGTGACTATAATAATAATAATAATAATAATAATAATAATAATAATATGATAATACTTGCAGAGAAAAAGTTTAAAAAGCTAAAAATATGCTTTCACTCTTTGGCATGAAATAAAAAAAAGTATTCTTACTAATAATAATAATAATAATAATAATAAATGTGGAGTGACAAGATAACAATGCCCAAAGTTTTAAAATGGTTCTAATTATGTGAGAAAATAATAATAATAATAATAATAATAATAATAATAATAATAATAATATAATAATAATAATAATAGGTGTAAAAAGTGTTCATTACTGAACCAATATTTTAGTATTTATGGTTTAAAGCTTGGATTCCTTGAGTATAAAATAGGCTATCTAAAATACAATATTATATATCGAAACTTATAATTAAAATACTACTATTAAAATTCCGTACAGACTAGTGTTACACCCATACCATAATTTTGAGCCGATACCAATATCTTAAAATTTTATTGATAACTATATATATATATATATAATAAAAAAAACTGGTAATATTTAATACCGATATCAAAATTTTGTTAATAATGATTAAAAAAACAAAACAAAATTTTAGTGTATTTATTACCAATAACTTAATATTTTAAATAATACTAAAAATTCCCCCATATTTCGGTTATATTTGTCACCGATATCGTAAAAAAAATTTCCGATAGCTAACACCCATACCCTCCCACACACACACAGTTTAGTGATATTTACTACTGATATCCAAAAATTTTACAGATATTGATATCGATACCATGGTATTAGTGCTTCCCTAGTACAGACTAGGTTAGACCTACTGACTTACATAAAAAATAAGTATCATTGAGAAAAAAATAAGAATCTTTCTAAACACTTTTATAAGAATTTGTATAAATTGATTTTTTAGTATTATTATTTTTCTTTATATTTCTTGAGCTTTTACTATGTACAGTATTGAGACCCTAACGCTTTACTTAAGGTGGCATATATATATGTATACACATTATTCTCGATATATATATATATATATATATATTATATATATATATATATAATATATATAATATATATATATATATATTAGTATTTATATATATAGTATATATATAGTATAGTATATATATATGAGGAAGAGGTAACTGAAAATTCAAAAAATTATGAAATTATGTTGTTAAAAAATTTAAATTAACAAAAATAATTGTAAAAAAAAAATTTGAGATTTAAACTCTGACTATTAAACTCTTTTTTTTATTATTATTATTTTTTGTTTCCAGTTGCCACCACCCCTGGGAGAAAAGAGCATTAATTATATCACATAAATAGGGCTGTTCTAAAAAGTACTCTACTATTTAAAAGGATTATTTTTTTTTTCTTCAAATTATTATTATTATTATTTAAAGGTTTCTGATTTGGTACAAATATAAAACTCAACATTTTATTTTATTATATTTTTTTCCCATTCAAAACAGTCCGGAGAAATTAATTATAAAGTTTATATAAAATTCTTTTTTTTTTTTTAGATATATTTTCATATTTCTACAGAAAAACAGCAAAATAACACATTTTTATCAATTGTATTGAAATAATCTAAATATAGAACTGTCTTGAGATCATATATATATATATATATATATATATAATATTATTATATAATAAATAATTATATATATATTATATATATATATATATATATATATATATATATATATATTATGTTATCATATAATATATATATATATAATATATATAATATAAACACTTCACTGTTTCTTAGAGAGTATCGACAAATACGTTAGTTTAGTAGCAAAACTATTATTATTATTATTATTATTATTATTATTATTATTATTATTATATATTATTATTATTATTATTAATTATTATTATTAACTATAAAATCTTTTTCTTTCACTGAATATTTTTGGGCAGTCTCTCAGCAAACACTTTCTAGTTCTCGGCTACTTCTTCGTTTGGCTTGTCTCTGTCTATACTCATGGAATCTTGCTTCATGGCTGCCGACAGGCTTCCATTGATTCTTGCGCTTCTTTTCTCTTGCCTCCGCTGCCGTAGATCTCCGAATCACTGAGACCACGGTCTCCCGATAGCGATCGAGATCGAGACCAAAAGGAACTTGAGTCCTCTACTCCGGGAGTCGGACTGAGAAGGGTGTCAAACTCGTAGTGATCGTCCACACTTAAATCTAAATTTGGTAGCTGGGTTAAACCCGTGGAATGTATATGGAATGGGT
>JABUQX010022848.1:12500-55000 GCA_015478945.1 Trachelipus rathkii
TTAGTTTTGTTACAATGACTTTTAATAGTCTTCTGTGACAATAGATTTTTATATTAATCTTCTGTTGCAATATGACTTTTATATTAATCTTCTGTTACAATATGAATTTTTAATTAATCTTCTGTTACAATCTGGCTTAAATAAGTCTTCTGTTACAGTATGAAATTTAAATTACTCTTCTCTTACAATATTACTTTTATATTAATCTTCTGTTACAATATGGCTTTTAAATTAATCTTCTGTTACAATATGACTTAAATTAACCTTCTGTTATAATATCTTTTATATTAATCTTCTGTTACAATATGACATGATATTAATCTTATGTTACAATATGATTTTTTAATTAATCTATGAAAATATGACTTAAATAAGTCTTTTGCTGCAATATGACTGTTATATTAATCTTCTGTTACAATATGACTTTTAAATTAACCCTCTGTTACAATGACTTTTATATTAATCTTCTATTACAATGACTTTTAAATTAGTCTTGTTACAATATGACTTTCATATTAATCTTCCGTTACAATATGACTTAAATTAATCTTCTATGATAATATGATTTTTATATTAATGTTCTGTTGTCATACGACTTTTAAATTAATCTTCTGTTAAAATATGGCTTATATTAATCTTTTATTACAATATGACTTTTAAATTAGTCTTTTGTTATAATATCACTTTCATATTAATCTTCTGTCACAATTTAACTTTTAAATTAATCTTCTATGACAATATGACTTAAATAAGTCTTCTGTTACAATATGACTTTTATATTAATCTTCTGTTAAAATGTGACGTTTAAATTAATCCTCTGTTACAATATGACTTTTATATTAATCTTCTATTACAATATGAAATTTAAATTAGCTTTGTTATAATTTGACTTTTATATTAATCTTCTGTTACAATATGACTTTTAAATTAATCTTTTGATGCAAAATTACTTAAATAAGTCTTCTGGTACAATATGAAAGTTAAATTAGTCTTCTGTTGCAATATGACTTTTATTAATTTTCTGCTACAATATGACTTTTAAATTAATCTTCTGTTACAATATGACTTATATTAATCTTCTATTACAATGACTTAAATTAGTCTTGTTACAATATGACTTTCATATTAATCTTCCGTTACAATATGACTTTTAAATTAATCTTCTATGATAATATGACTTTTATATTAGTTCTGTTGCAATTAGAGGTGTACCGGAATTCCGGTCCGGCCGGAATTCCGGCCGGAATTTGACATTTTTTTCCGGTTCCGGTTCCGGCCGGAATTTTTCAAAATTCCGGCCGGAACCGGAATTACTAATCTACTTCTGAGAAAAAAATTGATGGAAGGAATTTATTTTACATAACCTATAGCCCATCTTTTAACAAAAAATAATAGTAGCCTTGTGTAGCATTCATACAGTGGATTACATATCTACAGTAAAACTGTTCACCAGTATTGGGCAATATTTTTAAACGTTTTTCCTCAAATATTTCCTTCTTCTGAAATGAATAATTATTTAAATTATATATGGAGGAGACTGGAAAGGGAGAGTAATTTTTGGGCTAATTTTTGGGCTATGTTTGGAAATTTAGCTTTGGTCACTTTCCCCCAATTAAGTAATTCTTCTTTTCCCAGATTAGAAATTGATTTCTGTGGTAAAAAAATTTCCATTTCTTTAAGAATTTCAACCTTTTGAAGAGACCCACTGATTTTTCTTTTTTTCCCTTTTACACTAATTGACTCGCTGTCACTTTCACTTTCTTCAAACTTATAAAAACTTAGTAACTTTGCAGTAATTTCTTTTTCTTAATGCTCCTGATGATTTTGAGGTACTTGGCAAATCTAAAGTTCATTGTAGATAATGCTCGTGTCTGAAAATGGATGGAATGACTCATCGCCTGAACCTTCTTCTGTACTGCTACTATTATTATCACTTTCTACCTTCAAATATATTTCATATTTCTTCAAGCATTCATTTTCTAATCAATTCCCTTATTTCATTAGAAAATAAAATCAGTTTGTAATCTTGGGTCTAACTACAGTACTTAAAACAATCTTGTTTTGATGTTATGTTCTATTGATCCTTTCTCTTCTTCCTTTTTATTAATAAATCTAAACTCTAATCTCCTTCTTCACAAGCTCTTCTTTTTATTAGCCTGAACTCTGCTGTCATCCTCAAGAGTTTGAGAGATATGCTGAAAAGCTCTAATATGGAGAATAATTGATACTATAATTGATTTTGCGTTATAGTTTCCGTAACCATAAGAAATTGTTGCAGAAACTCTTAGAATTTTTTCAAGTATTTTGCCATTTATTAGCAGTCAAAGCTTAAATGATTGATTGTTCTAAAATATATAAACTTGCAGAGGTCTTTCAAACATTCAATTCTTTCTAGAATCAATATGTGCTATTCCCACCTTGTATTAAACATCTTGAATTGGCATAAGTGGGCTAGCAAGATGTGGATCCAAGTGCCTCTTTGTATTCTTTTAAGTTCATTACAGCTTAAAAACTGAATGATTGAAATGTGTGTACAAATATTTCTACATTTCTTTAATTAATTCACACTGTTCTTTGAGAAATAAGGCATCTTTTTTAATAAATTGAAGTTTAATGAATAAAAACAAGAAAACCTTTGTGTATCTTGCAAAATTATTCCAAACTTCAGTTGGTTATATGCCTACAATCTCGAAGGATCAAATGATTTTGTTTTTAGGAGGAATTTCCCAATTATTCACAGTGTATTTTCAAAACTCATAGTGATTTAAATTCCAGAGTGAGAACCTGGGAAATACTTTGAATGGGAGTAAACAGTCCATTTTTTCAAACTCGCTTGTAAAGCAAGAGTGCAGTTAAAGAAATAAATGACTCGTTTGAAATTATTTAGCTCTCTATATATCTGTAGTAAAAGTGATATCTGATCAGCCTTAGAGAACTTCCCGAATACTGCTGATCATAATTTCCTGAATGAAGTTGGTAACATCTTCTCTACAAAATATTCTACTAGGAAAATAAGAATATTTTGGTTGAAGATGGCAATAAGTTTCTATGAACCCCCTCTCTTCAGTGACTGTGAATGGCTGGTTACTCATCGCAATAAAATTCATCATTTTCTGTGATTTGGGGTCATTGATATGCCAAATCTTTTTTTGGGAGAAACTCTCCTCAAAACTCACTTATCTCATGGCTTGGATCTGGATCTTTGCTCTTTTGTGGTTTCCCCTGTTCTAGAAAGACTCTCCCTTTTACTTATATAATTTTTGGACTTCCAGATATTCCTTTCGATGATGATTTTCCATATGTTCATGAAGTGGCGGTGTACTAAACGTAAGATTTATATATGTGAAAGTATATAATACTTTTTTTTACATTTTCTTTATAATTAAACGAAAGTTCTTAAGAAATTCCGGTTCCGGCCGGAATTCCGGCCGGAATTTTATTTGTGATTCCGGCTAATTCCGGTTCCGGCCGGAACTGAAAATTTCAGTTCCGGTACACCCCTAGTTGCAATATGACTTTTAAATTAATCTTCTGTTACAATATGGCTTATACTAATCTTTTATTACAATATGACTTTTAAATTGGTCTTCTGTTACAATATCACTTTCATATTAATCTTCTGTCACAATGTGACTTTTAAATTAATCTTCTATGACAATATGACTTAAATAAGTCTTCTGTTACAATATGACTTTTATATTAATCTTCTGTTAAAATATGACTTAAATTAATCCTTTGTTACAATATGACTTTTATATTAATCTTCTATTACAATATGAAATTCAAATTAGCCTTGTTATGATATGACTTTTATATTAATCTTCTGTTACAATATGACTTTTAAATTAATCTTTTGATACAAAATTACTCCTTAAATTAATCCTCTGTTACAATATGACTTTTATATTAATCTTCTATTACAATATGAAATTTAAATTAGCCTTGTTATAATATGACTTTTATATTAATCTTCTGTTACAATATGACTTTTAAATTAAACTTTTGATACAAAATTACGTTTTCTGTTACAATATGAAAGTTAAATTAGTCTTCAGTTGCAATATGACTTTTATTAATTTTCTGCTACAATATGACTTTTAAATTAATCTTCTGTTACAATATGACTTTTAAATTAGTCTTCTGTTAAAATGTGATTTTTAATAGTTATTTTTAACACCTTTGTTCTGCAACTTTGTTCCAAACCATACAAGTATATAAATTACCAAATATAATAACCATACCAATAATAAATTTAAAAAAATAATTAAACAAAACGGACAACTGTGAATTAAAAATAAATAAATCCACTGCCTTTATAATGAAGATGCAAGAAACATTTGGCATTGAAAACCAACTAAAAAATGTTGCATAAAATAATAACAATCACACAGAAAAAATTTGATAATAATCACATGCAATAAAATTTTGCCTTATAACCGTAAGTGTTTTAGCACCCCATTTTATATATATATATGCTGCAATTTCAAATAACTATCCCTACCTCTCACGGCTTGCCATTCGACGTTGCGAAGCTGGATAGAATCCGGAGCTTTTACCTTCTTCAATCTTATCGTAAAAATTAAATTTTAGTTATGAAAATCAAAATATAAAAGTTTTTTTAGTTTAACCATAATCTATTATACTTTAACCAACCAACCAACCAAAACACGCATACTCGCGTGCGCGCTTACACACACAAGGAAGCCAGTTCTGGTATTTCCTGCCCCATTTATTACACAAACCCGAGACTATTTAATAGGTATTAATCGAAATATAATTTAAGATTATATGATTCGTATAACACAAGTATTCTAACCCATACACCAGAAACATGCAACTATGTGCCTTAAGTATCGTAGGTATAGGGAACCTTTTTGAAAATTTTCTGGTCTGTTGTTTATAAGACAAATTTGTTATATCGTTCATATAAATCATAAGTCGAATATATTCTTCCGCAAGGGGTATTGCTCAAAATGGAGGTTCGATTATAAATAGTCGATATCTTTTTAAATGGTTCTAACCTGACTAATGATTACAAGGAACTAATAACATTCCCGAAAACTTATGCAATTGCAAAATAATGATTCGGCTTATTGTGTTCTATTTGCAGTTCAGTTTGCATCAGAATTTTATTTAACCTAACTGATCTTGATCAAGGGTTGACAACGTTCCCGAAAAATTAGACAAATAGAAAATATTGAATCAATATTGTTTTATTAGGATTTCACTTTGCATCAAGATTCCCAAAGCCAATAATATTCCGACGCTTTGTCAATATTTTGGGTTTTGTTGGTTTGTTGCTGGTGGAATATGTTGTTATTATTTTTTTTAATGAAACTTCACAAATTAATAGATTTTTGACTTTGAATGAGAAAAAAATATATATTTTTAATTTTATTGCATATAATTTTGCACTATTTTTGATATCTATTCTTATTTCATCTTCCTTAACTATTCCAAAACTTTATTACGACATAAGACCTAACCTAACCTAGCTCTAAATTTACTTAATTAACCAGACTAAAATAATTAATTTAAAAAATATATATTACATTTTAAAGTACCTAAAAGCTTAACGTTTCAAACTTAAAAATAATTAAGTAAATTCGCACAGAAAATATATTATTAATTAATCAATATTTGCCTGCGCTTTATTTTGAATTCTAGTAACATGACAAGATCACAACGCTTTTGGCCCAGCCCAAACGCCAGTTAAATAGGTCACATAGAACGTTTAAAACGCTCAAATAAATAGAGCAATGTACTAATTAACCTATTCAATTGGCGTTTGCAAAACGTCAAAAGCGCCGCGTTTTAAGCGCCGCGTTTTAAGCGCTCGTATTGAACGGGCTTTAAATAACAGTTTCTTTTCCTGACGTTTATCAAGTGTTTGAAATCGTATGAAGGTGGTTTGATTGTGTTTGATATCTGGCTTATAAGTCATATTTTAAACAAGATCAAACCACCTTCATACGATTTCAAACGCTTGAGAAACGTCGAGAATCGCAATTTAGACTTATTCTATAGGAGCGTTTAAAACGCTGCGCTAACGCTAGTTGAATAGATCAATGAGTAATACATTCCATCTATACGAGCGTTTCAAGCGCACGTTTAACATTCAACTGGCGTTAGCGCTACTTTTTAAGCGCCCCTATAGAAGGGGCCTAACATATCTGACGTTGCTGTAGCTCAAGTAATAGAGCGATGGTTCTTGTGGTGGAGGTTTCATGTTCGATTCCTCGCGCGGATGTTGGGATAATGCCAGTGGGGGGGGGGGGCGTAAAAGGTTTCCATAACTTAGTGCTTCGAACCCAAGTTCAAAGAAATAGAATTATAATTATTAAATTAATAGCTTGTTATAACTTGAAATAGCAAATAATTGTATTATAAGATATAACATTATATATTTATTATTTTTTTTTCCTCTTCCGATATGTCTATGACCCTTCTATAGGGGCGCTTAAAACCGCGGCGTTAGAAACGCTACCTGAATAGGGCAATTATTAGTACTCTGTTTCATCTAACAAGCGTTTGAATTGTTCATATAGATGCAATAATGTATTTACTCACTTACTTTAAAATGTGAACTTAATAAACCCTAATTCAAATAATTTGAATTCAAATTCAAATTATTCAAATTCAAATAAATATGATTAAGTAAATAAAAATTTGTCATTTCAGAAAGTATATAAACTATAATAACTTATTATTCTACATTAGTATAAAGCTAAAGTAAAAGAGAACATTCAAATACTATATAATAATAATATAATTCTAAATTAACTATTAGTTCTAAAATATTAATAAATATTACAGAGATCTATGTCAACAATAGGTATAATAGTAAAATTAAAGCATATATTTAAACCAAGCCAAAAAAAAAAAAAAAAAAAAACTAATGATAAATAAAAATGATACAAGAGAGCATGGCATTAAAAAGCCTCTAAGGCTTCGCTCGCACGTAACACAATTTGAACACATGCGCAACCACAAAACAATGGTTAAATTGTAGATGGTCATGAATTTATATGGAATATATATAGAAACGTTTCGGACCACACGATTGCGACGCCATCAAGCCGACTTCAGTTTGTTTTCCGTCTGAGTTATATGAAGAGTTTCAGCATATATATTTTCATATACATTTATGACCACCCATAACTTAACCACCTATTTTGCTGTTAAGCTGTGATCAAATTGTGGTAAGTGTGAGTTAAGCCATTATTATATTTCAAAATCTACAAGAAAGGAAAAAAATGGAAATGTTTTTGACTCACTTCTTGACGGGAACTGGACTCGTTGGTTGTCCTCCATTTCGATTATCACCAACTCTGCAGGCCACCATATTATAAGCTGTATCATAGAAGATATGAGATTGAAGTTCTATATTATCGAAAAAGCGGCATGAAATTAACAAAATACTAGTAATTAAATTGAGCTTTAAGCAACAGCAATAAAAAAGAAGAAACGAAAATTGCTAAAAACAAAAGCAAAGTGAGTGAAAAGTACTTTAACTTTGAATTAGCTCAATATATTACAATTAAAATTTAGGCAATTTAAAAAAGAATAAAAAGAAGTGTTGATTTTACACATGAACTGCCGTGAATAAAAAAATTGGCGGAAGTCTAACTTTGAAATTTAAATTATGAATTTACAATTTATAAGCTCAGAGACACTATTCGATTGTTTAAAATAGTTTGAATATATAATAAACATTTTAAACTATCTATGCAACGTTGATGGGTGTGGAATTTCAAATATTTGTGAAATCAGATACACGGTACTAATTTTTACGATTATGTTACATATCAAAACCTTTGTAACACGCCATAAATGAAACCCTCCTACATACTCCTTTGTAACAACTCCATAAATAAGATCCTCCTCCATACACCTTTGTAACACGCCATAAATAAAACCCTCCTCCAAACCCATTTCTAACACACAAATAACACCCTCCTCCATACCCTTTTCTAACAACGCTATAAATAAGAAGCTCCTCCACACCACTTTGTAACAAGCAATAAATAAGACATTTCTCCATACCCCTTTGTAACGCCATAAATAACACCCTCATATACCCCTTTGCAACAACCTCCATACCCTTGTAACAACACCATAAATGAAACCCTCCTACATACTCCTTTGTAACAACGCCATAAATAAGACCCTCCTCCTTACTCCTTTGTAACAAGCCAAAAATAAGACCCTCCTCCATTCCCCTTTGTAACTAACCATAAATAACACCCTCCTCCTTACTCCTTTGTAACAAGCCAAAAATAAGACCCTCCTCCATTCCCCTTTGTAACTAACCATAAATAACACCCTCCTCCTTACCCATTTGTAACAAACCATAAATAACACCCTCCATACCCCTTTGTAACAACGTCATAAATAAGGCTCACCTCCATACCGCTTTGTAACACGCCATAAATAAATCTCTCCTCCATACCCCTTTGTAACAACGCCATAAATAAGACCCTCCTCCATAAACCTTTGTAACAAGCTGTAAATAAGACCCTCCTAATTACCCCTTTGTAACACGCCATAAATAAGACCATCCTCTATAACCTTTTTCAACAGGCAATGAATAAGACCCTCCTCCAAACTACTTTGTAACACGCCATAAATAAGACCCCCTCCATACCCATTTGTAACGCGCCATAAATAACACCCTTCTCCATACCCCTTTGTAACATACCATAAATAAGAATATCCTCCATACTCATTTGTAACCCGCCATAAATAAGACCCTCCTCCATACATCTTTGTAGCACCATAAATAAGATCCTCCTCCATACCCCTTTGTATCACGAGATAAATAAGACCCTACTCCATACCCCTTTCTAACACCATAAATAAGACCCTCCTCAATACCTCTTTGTGACACGCAATAAATGAGACCCTTCTCCATATTCCCTTGTAACACGACATAAATGAGACCATCCTACATACCAATTTGCAACACGCCATAAATAAGACCCACCTCCATACCTCTGTGTATCACGCCACAAATAATACCATCCTCCGTACCCTTCTCCATACCCCTTTGTAACACGTCATAAATAAGATCCTAATCCATACCCCCTTTGTAACACGCCATAATAAAAACCCTCCCCCACACCTCTCTGTATCACGAGATAAATAAGCTCCTCCATACCCCTTTGTAGCACGCCATAAATAAGATCCTCCTCCATACCCCTTTGTAAAACGCCATTAATAAGATACTTCTCCATACCCCCTTTGTAACACGCCACAAAAAAAGACCCTCCCCACACCTCTATGTATCACGCCATAAATCATACCCTTTTTCAACAAGCCATAAATAAGACCCTCCTGAAAACTGATTTGTAACACGCTATAAATAACACCCTCCTCCAAACCCCTTTGTAACATACCATATATAAGAACCTCCTCCATACCCCTTGGTAAGACGCCATAAATAAGACCCTCCTCCATACCCCTTGTAACAAGTCTTAAAAAGACCCTCCTCCATTCCCCTTTGTAACACAAGATAAATAACACCCTCCTCCTTACCCATTTGTAACAAGCCATACATAACACCCTCCATACCCCTTTGTAAGAACGTCATAAATAAGGCTCACCTCCATACCCCTTTGTAACAACGCCATATATTAGACTCTCCTCTATCAACCTTTGTAACAAGCTGTAAATAAGACCCTCCTCCATACCCCTTTGTAACACGCCATAACTCGACAGGAGGTAGTTCTGGCTCATTTGCGTTTAGGACACATCAACCTATAGCTTGGTTGTCATATGACGAAAGAGGGACCCCTTCATACCCATTTTGCAACACGCCATAAATAACACCCTCCTCCAAACCCCTTTGTAACATACCATAAATAAGAACCTCCTCCATACCCCTTTGTAACATGCCATAAATAAGACCCTCCTCCATACCCTTTTGTAACATACCATAAATAAGATCCTCCTTCATACCCCCTTTGTAGCACGCCATAAAAAAGATCTTCCCCAACACCTTTTTTTATCACGGCATAAATAAAACCCTCCTCCATACCCGTTTGTAGCACGTCATAAATAAGATCCTCCTCCATACCCCCTTTGTAATACGCCATAAATAAGACCCTCCCCCACACCTTTATGTATCACACCATAAATAAGACCCTCCTCCATAACCCTTTGTAGCACGCCATAAATAAGAGCCTCCTCCGTACCCCTTTGTAACAAGCGATAAATAAGACCCTTCTCCAAAGCCCTTTGTAACAAGCCATAAAAAGACCCTCCACCCACACTTCTTTGTATCACACCATAAATAAGATCCCTCCTGCATACCCCTTGGTAACACGCCATAAATAAGACCCTCTTTCATACGCATTGTAACAAGCCATAAATTAGACCCTCCTCCATTCCCTTTGTAACACACCATAAATAACACCCTCCTTCTTACCCATTTGTAACAAGTCATAAAGAACACCCTCCATACCCCTTTGTAACAAAGTCATAAATAAGGATCACCTCCATACCACTTTGTAACACGCCATAAATAAGTCTCTCCTCCATACACCTTTGTAACAACGCCATAAGTAAGACCCTCCTCCATAAACCTTTGTAACAAGCAGTAAATAAGACCCTCCTCCATACCCCTTTGTAACGCCATAAATAAGACCATCTTCTATACCCTTTTTCAACAAGACATAAATAAGACCCTCCTCCAAACTCCTTTGTAACGCTATAAATAAGAACCCCTTCCATACCCATTTGTAAAACGCCATAAATAACACCCTCCTCCATACCCCTTTGTAACATTTCACAAATAAAAACCTCCTCCATACCCCCTTGTAACGCCATAAATAAGACCCCTCCTCCATACCCTTTTGTAACATACCATAAATAAGATCCTCCTCCATACCCCTTTGTATCACGCCATAAATAATACCCTCCTTCATACCCCTTTCTAACACCATAAATAAGACCCTCCTCAATACCCCTTTGTGACACGCAATAAATGAGACACTCCTCCATATTCCTTTGTAACATGCCATAAATGAGACCCTCCTCCATACCAATTTGCAACTCGCCATAAATCAGACCCACCTACATACCCTTGTGTAACACGCCATAAATAATACCATCCTCCGTACCCCTTCGTAACACGCGATAAATAAGACCCTTCTTCATACCCCTTTGTAACACGACATAAAAAAGACCCTCCCCACACCTCTTTGTATCACGCCATAAATAAGACCCTCCTCCCTACCCCTTTGTAGCACGCCATAAATAAGATCATCCTCCATACCCTCTGTAACACGCCATAAATAAGATCCCCCTCCATATCCCCTTTGTAACACGTCATAAGAAAGACCCTCCCCACTCATTTTTGTATCACGCCATAAATAAGACCCTCCTCCATACCCATTTATAGCATGCCATAAATAAGACCCTCCTCCGTACCCCATTGTAACGCGATAAATAAGACCCTTCTTCAAACCCTTTTGTAACACACGCCATAAAAAAAACCTTCTCCCACACCTCTGTGTATCACGCCATAAATAAGAAGATCCTTCCTCCATACTCCTTGGTAACACGCCATAAATAAGGCCCTCCTCCAAACCCCTTGTAACAATTTAGAACACTATCAAAGATAACTTATTTTCCCATCCCCACTCTTCTTCCAGCATTAAACAATTACAGGGAAATTGTGACAACCCCTTCCATTTTTGAATTCAGAATATTATTAATGTTACAACTTAAACTTACAATATATATATATATATATATATATATATACAACTATATATATATATATATATATATATATATATATATATATATATATATATATATATATATATATATATATATATATATATATATATATATAAAAAGTCTGAAAATGTCACAACTTCACAAAAATGTCACAACGAACGAAGTTTTTAAAGCTGAAAAAAACAAAAACATTATTAATAAAGTAGCTTCACCAATTTGTTTTCTAAAAAGAAAATAATCGAAAAATTTCGTTGCAATATTTTTGTATTCTCTTCATTGTGACATTTTTGTAACTTTTTTTAGTTGTAACATTTTTGTAGCTTTCTCGTTGTGACATTTTTGTAACTTTGTCATTGCGATGTTTTGTAATTTTTTGTTGGGACATTTTTTTCAACTTTCTCATTGGGACATTTTTTGTAACTTTTTTAGTGTAACATTTTTGAAACTTTTTTATTGTGACATTTTTGTTTGGAATATTTTTAAGGTGTACTACACCTTGATTTCATAAATTAATGGTCAAACGAGTCATTTATTTAATTTAAATGTCACATCTCAGGGGCATTGCCCTTTATCAGAGAAGGGATCCTGGAAACCTTCGTTCTAGGGATCGAACCCTAAAATCTCGTCCAACAAGTCCGATCATTTAAGCTATACGCTACTCAATCATGGGTAGTGGGAACCTTTCTGCATAAATTGAAAGGTTTAAGGTATGAGACCCTTTTTATACGAGCGCTTCTAAAGCCGCGTAATTGCCAACAGAATAAGTCAATGAAGGCGTTTAAAACGCTCATAAAAATGTAACAATGTAATGAAGGCGTTTAAAACGCTTTATATAGATTGAATAATGAAGACGTTTAAAACGCTCATATAAATGGAACAATGTAATGAAGGCGTTTAAAACGCTTTATATAGATTGAATAATGAAGACGTTTAAAACGCTCATATAAATGGAACAATGTAATGAAGGCGTTTAAAACGCTCATATAAATGGAACAATGTAATGAAGTTTAAAACGCTTTATATAGATGATTTGTGAGTGAAGTAACTCATATAAATGGACCACTTTTATACATCAAATGCGTTTAAAACGCTTTATATAGATGATTCACGGTTTAACACGCGTCCATATAAATGGAACAATGTAATGAAGGCGTTTAAAACGCTCATATAAATGGAACAATGTAATGAAGGCGTTTAAAACGCTTTATATAGATTAAATAATGAAGACGTTTAAAACGCTCATATAAATGGAACAATGTAATGAAGGCGTTTAAAACGCTTTATATAGATTGAATAATGAAGACATTTAAAACGCTCATACAGATAGAACAATGTAATGAAGGCGTTTAAAACGCTTTATGTAGATTGAATAATGAAGGCGTTTAAAACGCTCATATAAATGGAACAATGTAATGAAGGCGTTTAAAACGCTCATATAAATGGAACAATGTAATGAAGGCGTTTAAAACGTTTTATATAGATTGAATAATAAAGACGTTTAAAACGCTCATATAAATGGAACAATGTAATGAAGACGTTTAAAACGCTCATATAAATGAAACAATGTAATGAAGGCGTTTAAAACGCTCATATAAATGGAACAATGTAATGAGGGCGTTTAAAACGCTTTATATAGATTGAATAATGAAGACGTTTAAAACGCTCATATAAATGGAACAATGTAATGAAGGCGTTTAAAACGCTTTATATAGATTGAATAATGAAGACGTTTAAAACGCTCATATAAATGGAACAATGTAATGAAGGCGTTTAAAACGCTTTAATAGATGGCGTTTAAGACGCTTTAAAACAGTCATATAAATGGAACAATGTAATGAAGGCGTTTAAAACGCTTTATATAGATTGAATAATGAAGGCGTTTAAAACGTTCATTTAGATGGAACAATGTACTACGCAATGATCTATTCAATTGCCGTTAACGCGGCGTTGTTTTCAACGCTCACATAAAAGGGGTCTAAATACGCTAATATTTAAAATAAAATTTAAAGAACTTTAAAAGGTGCCAAAATTCCTTTCACTCTCTCTCTCTCTTTCTCTCTCTCTCTCTGCTCTCTCCTCTCTCTCTCTCTCCTCTCTCTTTCTATATATATATATATATATATATATATATATATATATATATATATATATATATATATATATATATATATATATATTTATTTTAATAAAGATTTTGGTGTAGGGATCCTCCCAGTAGGTAGTATGCAGTAGTTTTAAGTGAGTAATATGTGGCTACAAAACAGTAGCCACTAAAGTGAAGTGGAAATTTATATATAAAAATCATAATTTTTTGTGAAACGCAAAAGTTCTAATATATATATATATATATATATATATATATATATTATATATATATATATATATATTTCTTTCTCATATGTATATATATTAATAACCTTTGTCTTGCTTTTTCCTCTTTCTATTATTGCATATTTTGACCATACAAACAGAAAGGATGATAGCCACGATGAAGAACAAAATGCCACCCACAATAGCAGCTGTTATTTCCTAGAATATTTTAATAAATAAGTATAGAAGGGAATCGAGAAATAAATATATTAGTTATTTTTTTTTAGCTTTTATAAATTTAAAAGTAAGAATAGGACAATTGATCCAATTAAAATTGATGAAAATTTAAGAGTTCAGATAAGGAGTTGGTCAACATTTTCAATGCTTATTTTGCTTCAATGTTTACTGAAGAAAGACTGGATAATAGTTCGGACACTAATAGTTCTGGTATGCATGTAATAAATAACTTACAGAATTTGAATTTGAAGTAAAATATATTAAATCTTTAATATTGGCCCAAGTAAAGCTGCAGGTCCTGATGGTATATATGTTAGAATTCTGAAGGAGGGTAATACCAGCATTGCAAAGGAGCTGTATTTGATTTTAAGCGATCTATAACATTTAGTGAGGTACAGGAAGAGAGAAAAAAAAAGCAACATATGTACTATTCTCAGAAAGTTAGTATTAAGGAAGATTTGGGGAAATTATAGGCCAGTTAGCTTAACATCTCGTTTGGAAAAGTTACTGAAATGTCATATAGAATATATTTGGAAGAAAATAAGATATTGTGTGACTTCCATGGTTTTAGATAGAATTGGTTATCAGACAAACCTTGCAAATTTATGAAATACATTACTGACTTGCATTGACCGATGAGATATTTAGACTTCAGCAAAGCTTTTGATAAAGGTTTGGCACACAAGGTTGATGAAGTTATTGCAATGTGATCAACAAAGAATGAAACAAAGTTTATAGAAACACATAATTAAAAAAGCGTATCAACAAAGAATTAAAAACATCAACGAAAACAAATAATATCAACAAAGAATGATAAAAAATCTATAAAAACAAATAATTAAAAACGCCTAAAAGAAATAAAAACCGACGAAAACCTAAAGAATATCAACAAAGAATGAAGAAAAGTTTATAGAAACAAATAATTAAATACGTGTATCAACAAAGAATAAAAAACATCAACGAAAACCTAAAGCATATCAACAAGGAATGAAGAAAAGTCTATAGAAACAAATAATTGAACACGCGTATCAACAAAGAATTAAAAACATCAACGAAAACCTAAAGCATATCAACAAGGAATGAAGAAAAGTCTATAGAAACAAATAATTCAAGACGCGTATCAACAAAGAATTAAAAACCAATGAAAACCTAAAGAATATCAACAAAGAATGAAGAAAAATCTATAAAAACAAATAATTAAAAACGCGTATCAACAAAGAATTAAAAACATCGACGAAAACCTAAAGAATATCAACAAAGAATGAAGAAAAGTCTATAGAACAAATATAATTAAACACGCGTATCAACAAAGAATTAAAAACCAACGAAAACTTAAAGAATATTAACAAAGAATGAAGAAAAGTCTATATAGGGTCAATCCATTTTTTCCGTACCGCTGATGGCCGCTCGATAATTTTTGAAAACTTTTATATTTTGCATGGCGTTAATGTTATCCCTGGAAAGTTCAAAACCACCATTCGTTTTTGTAGATTTACTCTGGTTGTAACAGGGTGAGCCAAAATGTTTGACCAGGTGGAGCAAAATTTATCACTTAATAGAGGTAACATT
The DNA here is from genome assembly GCA_015478945.1 of Trachelipus rathkii. Classification (NCBI taxonomy): domain Eukaryota; kingdom Metazoa; phylum Arthropoda; class Malacostraca; order Isopoda; family Trachelipodidae; genus Trachelipus; species Trachelipus rathkii. Next base: position 28,365 of record JABUQX010022848.1, read on the forward strand.
TTAAGTCATATCTCCCTATTGGTAATTCTTATACCAAATTTCATAGAGAGTGATTTGTTAGGGATACTTTAAGGTACATTTGGCCTTTCCTGTTTTTTATTGGGAATATAATAAGAACACCATGAAAATGAATCCGAAACATTGTGTTAAAATCGAAGAAATTTCCATTTTCGTGTGTATTATTAAAAGAAGGAAATAATTTAACTGATATAAAATTTTGTGTGATGATACATACTAAAGTAGGGTTTAACTTAAATCTTATTTGAAGTTTGGTAAATATTTTTAAAAAAATTTTTACAGGGTGTCCAAAAATCAATTTTTTCGGAAAATGTAACTTTAAACCTTAATATCTCTGATGGGTAAGTGCTAAAAATCTGAAAATTTCGCACACATTAATACTACTACCATAGAGTTTCCTTCACCTGCAATTTTGACTTTGGTATTTGCTTGTTTTAAGAAATACAGCCATTCAAACATGCCAAAAAAAAAAATTTTTTTTAAGTTGTGTTATGATAGCATACGTAGGCCTACTCGTAATAATAAGTACCTATATTGTTAAAGTGTGTAAATATATTATTATTATTAAGACAATTATTAAAATTTATTGTCATAATTCTTTTTTTTTTCAATTTTTATTTAGCATAAAACAAATGAAAATAAATTCATAATTTTGGAAAAATTCACGTTTGGAAAATCAACAAAATATAATTAGACTTGTGTTTTTCTATCCAATTAATACTATAATATTATTAAAATCTACTTAACATTTAAATTATAATTAAAATTAGTTTGGACAAACACAGACGTAATAATATTTAATGTAAAGCGCGAAATTAATTCAGTTATGCAAGCTAAGATTTTGAAGTGTGCTTGTGTCGCTCTTACAATGTTGAATTGTAAATAAAAAATATATACGGGCCTCTTTATCTTAAAAAAATGTTTGTGTGTGCTACGTTTATATTATTATATATGATTATATATTATAATATATATATATAGTATATATTATATATATATATAATATATATTATATATATATATATATTATATATATATATATATATATATATATATATATATTATATTATTATATATATCTTATATATATATATTATATATTATATATATATTATATATATATCTATATATTTATATATATATATATATATAGGTACCGTAAAATGGGGGGAAATCGGTCAAAAATCGCCGTTTTTTTTTTAATGAATCATGAAAAATCGAAATTTTAAGTTACATCTTTTACTTAATAGTTTTTTCTTACATTTGGAGTTTTCCGTCAATGTTTATAGAATAAATGAAATAATAAAATAATCGAATAAATATTTTAAAATTTTTTTTAAAATTTCCCATTTCAAAAAATTGAATTCGGGATAAACGGTCGTGGGTCGGGGAGAAACGGTTCATATAATATTTATTACGTTCCTGTGTTTTCCAAACTAATTTTAATTATAATTTAATGTTTAAGTAGTTTTAATAATGTTATAGTATTATGATTTGGATAGAAAACACAACCGACTCTAGGATTATACCTTATATATTTTGACCTTTTCAACAAAACGGCTGAATCTATTTTTCTCCCCAAAAATTTATGAATATTTATTTTCATTGTTTTATGCTAATAAAAATTGAAAAAAAAGAATTATGACAATAGATTTTAATAATTTCTAATATAATTAAATAATATTTACACACTTTACCAATATAGGGTACTTTATATTACGAGTAGGCTACGTATGCTATCATAACACAACTTAAAAAAAAATTGTTTTTTTTTGGGCATTTTGATGGCTGTATTTCTTAAAACAAGTAAATACAAAGTCAATATTGCAGGTGAAGGAACATCTATGGTAGTAGTATAATGTGAAAATTTCAGATTTTTAGCACTTACCCCATCAGAGATATTAAGGTTCAAAGTTACCGATTTTCCGAAAAATTGATTTTTGGACACCCTGTAATTTTTTTTAAAAATATTTACCAAACTTCAAATAAGATTTAAGTTAAACCTACTTTATATGTATCATCACACCAAATTTTATATCGTTAAATTATTTCTTCTTTTAATAAAAATTACCACGAAATGGAAATTTCTTCGATTTTTAACACAATTTTTCGGATTCATTTTCATGGTGAAATATTATTTTCCCCCCCAAAAAAAAACAGGAAAGGCCAAATGTACCTTAAAGTATCCCTAACAAATCACTCTCTATGAAATTTGGTATAAGAATTACCAATATGGAGATATGACTTAAAATGTTACCTCTATTAAGTGATAAATTTTGCTCCACCTGGTCAAACATTTTGGCTCACCCTGTTACAACCAGAGTAAATCTACAAAAACGAATGGTGGTTTTGAACTTTCCAGGGATAACATTAACGCCATGCAAAATATAAAAGTTTTCAAAAATTATCGAGCGGCCAACTTCCATTATTTTGGTACGGAAAAAATGGATTGACCCTATAACAAGTATAATTAAACACGCGTATCAACAAATAATTAAAAACCATCGAAAACTTAAAGAATATTAATAAAGAATAAAGAAAAGTCTACAGAAACAAATAATTAAAAACGCGTATCAACAAATAATCAAAAGTAGACTATGTTAACAAAGAATCAAATAAATCCTAAAAAGCCTACATGAACAAGGCATACAAAAATTAAAAAAAATTAAAAAATTTCCTTTCTTTATAAAAAAAAAAAAGAAAAATAATATCACGTGGCATTATGTGTATATGTATGTATGTATGTATGTATATTTATGTATGTACGAGTATATATATATATGTATGTTTTTATTTTATATTTATTTATATAACAGCGCCCGGTAGCTCAGTGGTAGACCACAAGCCAAACAAAGCGAGGAAGGATTGGACGGGTGGAAGAATGTGAGCTATTCTCTCCCTGGGTTTTGCTTCGCCTTCCTGGGACGTTAATTGGGTACATCCTTTCCTTGATTAGGGCTCTGTCCGTAAGCAGTGGTGTTTATCTGCACACAAAAAAAAATAACAAAAAAAAATAACTTACAGTCGGTTTTATTTCTTTATGTCAAAAACCAAAATTTATCGAGTGTTTCTTCTCCGATTGCCTTATACCCAGTGGTGAGACTCCAAAATTTTGACAAACGGTTCTTTGCTTTGTGATAAACTTTAACTACCAGTTCGCTTTCCTGATAAAGTTTTAACTACCGGTTCCAACTCATCACTGCTTATACCTAAATAAGCAGGAATACGGAACTGGTAAAAAAAAATTTTTAAAGGTTCCGTCTCCGTCATTTTAAAATACCGGACTCTGACTCCGACTCCGCCATTTTAAAATTACACAACTCCGGCTCCGGCTCCATTATTTAAAATGATATAACTCAGGCTTCGACTCAACCTACAGACCCATTTATTGTATTGCAATATTTATTACCCCACCCAAACCTTTCCTTTGTTCTGGCTATGGCTCCACCCAAAACCTTCCCGACTCTGGCTTATTATTATTTGTAGTAGTAGTAATAGTAGTAGTAGTAGTAGTACAAACCTTCTCCTTTGAGATAACAGGAACTTTAAAGGAGAACTCTTCAGACGCTGTGAAACTCGTGACAGTTTTCGCCAACACTCGAAAAACGTAACTCTTATCAGACATCAACTTCTTCAATAAAATAATAATAATAATAATAATAATAATAATAATAATAATAATAATAATAATAATAATAATAATAATAATAATAATAATAATAATAATAATAATAATAATAATAATATATTATTATTATTATTATTATTATTATTATTATTATTATTATTATTATTATTATTATTATTATTATTATTATTATTTCTGTTCTTGTATTATAATTGACAATCTATAATTGTTAGTTGCATTGAAATATTATAATTCTTTTATTGAATTGTTCAAATTTAAACAACATTGGTATTATGTTTGGAACTCAAAGGACACAATACTGTGTTGCAATTAGTAGCCCCCTTTTCAGAAATTACTAATTATTATATATATTATATTATTATTTATATTGTTAATTGTACATAAAAGTATTTTAACTTTAATAATATAATTCTTAAATTTTGAATAAAATATTTTGAATTGAATTATTAGATGACAATTAATAATTAAAATTTGGCTGCAAACAAAACAATAAATTATTTTAAAAAATTTCGGCCCTTTTTTTTTTTTGGCCGGGAAAAAAAAACCAAATTTTTCGTTTTTTTTTGGGGTTTTTTGCCACAGCGAAAAAAAACAAGTAAGGCTTGTGGGAATTTTAACGCGGCTTAAATTCTATTTATGATAGCCATGCTCATGTTGTTGGTACAATTGTTGATCCATGTTAAAAGATGAAGATTTTTTAATATAATAATATATAATGTAATTGAAAAGAATAATGAATTAAAATAATAATAATAATAATAATAATAATAATAATAATAATAATAATAATATAATAATAATAATAGTTTACCTTTGAAAGAAGTTTCTCCAACGATATTTTCTTTGTTGAGTTTTTTCCATCCGACATTAATCTTGTATTCGATATCATAATATTGAACTGGGACAGGGGAGTCCTCGGGGGCCGCCCACGTGATAAGGAACCCGTCCTTGACGCGCTTCACGTTCAGGTCGGTGGGAGGGTCGGGCTTTGGGCCTAACGGAAGTGAATCTGCATCAGAGGCACAGCCGGCGACGTGGTTGTCATTGTTTATTTGGTGTTTGGTTGTAAGCGATAGTTTGTTTAGTTGTGGGTGATTAATTGTTTAGTTGAGTGATAGTTGTTTGGTTGTGATAGTTGTTGATTTAGGGGGATAGTAGTTGTTGCGATAGTAATTTGTTGTTGTGGATGATAATTGTTGATTATAGCGAATAGTTGTTGGTTGTGGGTAAGAGTTATTTGGTTGTAGGTGATAATTATTCGGTTGTGGATGAAGGTTTTAGGTTGTGCGTGAATTGATTTATTTGGTGTGATGATTTTGTTTATGGTTTATGGTTGTTATATGGTTGTTGTGATGATTGAAGAGTTGTTGGCAGGAAGGAATATCGAAGTATTATGTATATCCAATAAGTGTGTGTGTATGTATGGGTGTGTGAGAGAGAAAGAAAGAGAGGGAGAGCGAGACAGAGAGAGAAGAGCCGCCAATTGTTGATTTTCGCGATGATTGTTGTTATTGTTGTTGTTTATATCGATGTTATTAATATCATTGTTTTTGTTTAAAGAGTTCATAATATATTTTGTTTATTGTTTAACATAATATTAGAAAGAAGATAATGAAGACAAATCAAAAATAGAGAAAGTATATAATAATAATAATAATAATAATAATGAATTAATAATATATAATAATAATAATCAATAATAATAATAATAATAATAATAATAATATAATAAACAAATTAATTATATTTTAATACCATTTCAGAAAAAAAAATTAAAATAAAAAAAACATATAATTAGTAGAAAAACAATAATAATAACAGGTGATTCGAACATGATAATAATAATAATAATAATAATAATAATAATAATAATAATATAATAATAATAATAATAATAATAATGTTTAAAAAGATAAAACAAACAATACAATGATAGTAATAATGGATATAAAGGATTTATTATATATATATATATATATATATATATATATATATATATATATATATATATATATATATATTATATATATATATATATATATATATATATATTATTAATAATATATATATATATTATATATAATATAGTATATATAATATATATGATATATAATATAGGTTGAGTTTAAAAATATTTAAATTTAACAAAAAAATACGAATAATAATAATAATAATAATAATAATAATAATAATAATAATAATAATAATAATAATAATAATAATAATAATAATATTTAGATTAATTAATATCAAATAATTTAGTTATTTAAAAGTAAAAATTGATTGGTTAATTATGTATGTTGTTTTATATGTCCGTATGTGTGTGTATATTTATATATGTTTGTATGTGTATATATATATATGTGTGTGTGTATGTATGTATGTATATGAACGGGCGTAGCGTGGTAGATCGATGAGCCAGCAGCCAACAGGAGAGATAGAATAATTATCAATAAAGAATCATTTAATAAATTATTATTATTTATTATTATTAATTATTATTTTTTATTGCATTATTTTTTTTTTAATATTTAAAAAAAGAATATGGAAGGTACTAGTATTTACAGTATTAAAATGAGGGGGGGGGAAAGGTTTGGGGGAGGGAAGTTATATCTTTTTGTTTATACTAATTTGTAACATAAATAGGATTAAGAACGGTGACGTCATCAATATTAGTTACATCATTGATTTTTTATTACGTCATTGATTTTTATATACGTCATTAATATGAGCATTTTTAAATAATGGCTCAGATATTTATGTGAATATTTCTCACAAATTATATTTATGACTAGATTATTTTTAAAAGGAATAAAATTATTCAATTAATTATTTAAAAATAATTCAATTAATTATTTTTTTATTGTTATTAATTATATAAAATAAAAAATAATTTAAATCTCAAGATTTCAAATTATTATTTTTATTATAAACTTTATAATAAAATTTTTTAATAATTAATTTAGTATCTAGAAATAAATTATTAATTTATTTACTTAAAATATTTTTTTAAATAATTCAAATATTTTATTATCAATTAATTAACGGGACATCTTCTGGTATTTAATTTTAAAGAAATTAATAATAAAAATATTATTTACAATAATAATAATATAATAATAATAATAATAATAATAATAATAATAATAATAATAATAATAATAATAATAATAATAATAATAATAATAATAATAATAATAATAATTGCATATAATTTGAAAACATTTGCAATACCATCTGTTATATATATATATATATACTATATAGTATAATAATATTGTATAGATATATATATATTTATATATAATATATTATTATATATAATATTATATATATATATATATATATATATATATATATATATATATATATTATATATATATTATATATATTATATATATATATATAACTTTTAAACATGCAAAATAACCAAATAAACCAAATGCATATATAATGAATAAATAGCTATAATAATAATTATAATAATATAATAATAATAATATATATAATAATATATAATAATAATTATATAATAACAATAATAATAATATATAATAATAATTCTTCAATTTTTTATATTAAAAAATAGCAAATTCAAGAGCTGATTGGAGTTTTAAGATAAAATTTTTAAATGGTTAAAATATAATAATAATTTATAATAATATTAATAATAATATAATAATAATTAATATAATATAATAATAATAATATAATAGATATAAATAATTATAATTGAAATTTATGCAAGAAATATAATTGTAAATAAGTAAAAAAAGTTGTGGAGGAAATAACATGAATAAATATTTATTTCTGATAAATAAAAATAATATATTAATAAATAAATATAAAATATAAATAAATTTTAAATAAATAAAAGCGATAAATAAAAATAGAAAAAAGAAAAAGAAGAAAAATTTTTTGTTAACTATTTTTAATATATATATACTTTATAGTATAGTATATATATATTTTATATATATATATATATATATATATATATGTATATATGTTATTAGTGTATAATATATATAATATATATTTATATATATATTATATTATATATATTATAGTATATTTATTTGTGGGGTGGCGTGTGTCAGTGGGTCAGTGGGCATGTTTAACAAAATTAATTTTCATCTAATTTAAAAATACACGAAAATATATAAATATATATTTTTAAATAATTAAAATTAATTAAAAATATTTCTTTAATTATTTTAAACCAATAACTTATTTATTGAAATAAATTAATAATAATAATAATAATAAAAAAATAGTTAATAATAATAATAAATAGATAATAATAATAATAATAATAATATAATAATAAGATCATAATAATATATATAATAATAATAATATAATATAATAATAATAATATGAATAATAATAATAATTACTTTTGGGGAAGAGGATAGGTTACCAGAGGAATCTGTAGGCAAGATATTAAGATCGTGATCGTATTCTGCAATTCAAAAAAAAATAAGGAAAACAAATATAAAAAAAAAAAAAAAAAAAACAAAAACATCTAAAAAAAATTCAAAATCAAAAACCAAAAAAATATTTCTTTAAAAATTAATAATAATAATATTATTAAAAATCTAAAATAATAATAATATAATAATAATAATAATAATAATAATAATAATAATAATAATAATAATAATAATAATAATAATAATAATAACATGCTCGGAAAAAAATATGCTTAACCTCTCATGTTAATTATGATCAAACATAAACATATAAAGCAATTAAAAAATAATAATATAATAATAATAATAATATATATATAATAATAATAATAATAATAATAATAATAATAATAATCAATAGATTATATTCGATTTTAAAATGATGGTCATTGACGAAATAAAGATTTTATTCCCAATAATTATATTATTATTATTATTGATTATTATTATTATTTATTATTATTATTAAAAGCATAAATATGTCTAGAAAGGAAAGTGGAAACAAGCATAAGAAAAGCAGACATAAGTTCGATAACCATCTTTCCAACAAGAAATATATATAATATATAGTATAGTACTATATATATGATATATATATATATATATATCACTATATTTTATATATATAATATATATATATATAAGTTATATATTATATATATGATTGTGATAACAAACATATTTCTATAAATAAATATATTATATTATATATATACTATATATATATATTATTATAGTATATATAGTATATTCAGCATTACCGTAGAGAAGCAGTCAATATGTTCTTTAATATTTAATCAATATATATTATATATAATATATATATATATATATATATTATATTATATATAGTATATATCATATGTAGTTTATATATTATTATATATATATATATATATATAAAACGGAGACTTTGGTGTTGCTCTCATATTTTTTTTAAATATAATTAAAATGGGCATATGGGTAAAAAAAATTCTTACCGGGTTTTGGACCTGTGGGGCTTGGCGTTGCTTCTTTTTCCTCCCCTACAGGGTTGTTAGGGGTTTCGACAGGTGGGACTGGTGTTTTAGGTTTGGGGGTCCCTCCACCGACAGCTAAACAGGGGCAGCGGGGTAAGGAAGAAAATGTTAAGCTATAGGGGGGGCATAAAGCGGAAGACACAATACCCAAAGCAAATAATACAAAAAAAAATACAAATGGTTCACTCTAAAATACAAAAGGTTTCATAAAATTCAAAGTTGTTTCGAGTGGTCGCAAAATGCGTCTAACGCTCTTAAACCGTTTAACACGTCATCAATGTGTTATAAATACATAAACTAACACATACCGTTTATGCGTTACTACCATTTTAAGAACATATCATGCACACACCACGTAACAAGGCTAAAATGGTTATAACGCATGAATGGTATTCGTTAAAAATGGTAGTATCGCTCAAATGTTATATGCTATAGTATGTTATGTGTTAATTAACACATTGCCGACAAAATAAACGTGTTAAAAAGCTTTGAAACCTTTAGAGTGTAAGTATTAGTAAAAAACTGAACTATAAACTAAGAAGTAATAGTTAATATACTAATTGTTCTTTATTAGTACTACTATGCTACCATATTTATTCTTAAGCTTATCTAATTCATATATGGTTACCTATTCATATATCAAATGTTAATAGCCACTACCAATATACCATTAGCTTCTATATATATATATATATATATATATATATAGTTATATATATACATTATATATTTATATTATATATATATATATATATTAGTATATTATATCTAATATATATATATATATATAGTAGTATATATATTATCTATTGTTAAGGTTCTATTAATATGCATAGCTATCTGTATATATATCTATATATATTATATATATATATATTATATATTATATATATATTTATATATATTTATATACTACATATATATATTATTTTATATATATAATATATATATATATATATATTAAACTGTTAGTAGTCACTACAGTAACATTTCCTACATATTGGTTATTAGAAATACATAATAATATAATAATAATAATAATAATAATAATAATAATAAAAGAACATTAATTATAAAATATCTAATAATTATAATAGAACATTTTATTAAATAATAATAATAATAATAATAATAATAATAATAATAATAATAATAATAATAATAATAATAATTATTGTGAAAGTATTTGAGTTGGTTGAAGTGCAAACCTTTGGTTGTAGCCGTAACGATGTCTGAGAACATTCCGTCTCCGAGTTCATTCTTGCCTTGTACTTGAAATTCGTACGTGGATTGTGGTGAGAGATTGTGTATGGAGACCGTGGTGCTGCCCGCTGGTTTAACGTCGATCTGAGACCAAGTATTTGACCCTAGGGTTCGGTACCTGAAAAAGTTTATATTAAAAAATATCTCAGTTTATATTGGAGAGTTAGGTTGCTTATGAAGCAGGGTTGCTGAGGTGGGAATTTTTTTTTTTTTTGTTTTCTTATTTTTTAACAAAGTTTGAAAGGAAAGGCAAATGGTCATAAGCAACAATTAAGTAATTTAACCGTAGAGCGATTTAAAGGAGAAATACAATTTTTAAATAATCTTCACTATTTTTGAAATATTTTCTAAAAGGGACTACTGGAATTTCAATTCGTAAGTTTTATTTGCCGTTTTTATTTATTCTTTTTTTTTATTTTTTTTTATTTTTTAATATAATCGAGACATAAATAATTTAAATTTACGCATAAAAAGGTTTATTAGTATAAAAAGTAAAAATGATTTAACTTATTTTTCTCTTTCATGATTGATTTATGAGCCATAAAATCGTCGTAAAGAGAGGAAATATTTATCTCTTAATTCAAAAAATATTTTTAGTGTCACTGAAAACCTAAGTTCACCAAAACTGTTGCTTGTGACGTTTTGCCTTTCAAGCGACAATGTAGAATTTTTTTTTTATCTTAAGCAAACACCACCTCATTATTAATTTATTTTTTTCCCTATATACATTATTTCCAAAAATATAAATCAAATATTTAATTCAGATTAAATTATAATCAAAAATTTGCCAAGGGGCTCGATTCCTTTATTTTTAAAAATACACTAAAACAAATAATAAAAACTTACCATATGGTATACTTCTGTTCATAATCTCTACCCCCAGGATACCCAGGTAACCAAGACAACTTAACTCCGAAGGGAGTTGTTTCCGTGCTTATATTATAAGGTGGGTGGGGCGTCGTGCCCTCGACTAGAAGTTGGGTAGGGGCAACAATTCATTAATCTCATTCTTTCCCTCACTCGTTAGAACCGTGGTCACCTTTCCTTAGTGATTTTATGGTCAGGTTTCCACCGTGAATTTCCGTTCTGTCTCGTGGCAAATTCTGCGCGTCTCTCTGTCCCAGGGGAGATATATATATATATATATATATATATATATAATATAATATATATATATATATATATATATTATATATATATAATATATATAATATTATATATATAAATATATATAATATATATATATATTATATATATATATATATATTATAAATTAAATTTTGTGTTATGAATATAATTCAATATAATATTGGGGGAAAAGAACCCTCACTACGCCACCCCCCCACCGGTAATCGGACCTAATTATGCAAAAAAGTACCAAACCACATGATATCAAAGGTTTTAATTAAAATAACAAAGGAAAAGATGACTACTGATTCGAACAATTTTAACTATTATGGTAATTTATATGAATTGGTTTTTCTTTTGTAAAACCTTATTTTTTACTTTTTTGTGGGATGGTTCTCTTTTGTATAACTGAGTTCAATCTATTAGTTTCCCAATTATAAGAAGATAAAAAATACCTACCCTTCTCCAGGTACGGTTTGGAGTTGGAGAACCTTTTCCTCCGCACACTAGCATAACATATTCGCCCTGTTCTCCATGATATTGGGCCTGAGGTCTTGGACTAAATACTGGAGGTTCTCTCACTAATACCTAATATATATATATATATATATATATATATTATATATATATTATTACTATATATTATATATCTATATAAAAGATTTATATAAAATAAAATTCTATATATATATATATATAATATATATAGATAAAATACTGCAATATTACCATATATTCAGATTAAATTAAAGTAAGTCAACAATAAGTAAAGGAATATTGGCGAACGTTTTCGGACAAAGTCCCTCTTCAAGACAGAAGAAGAGATGAAAAAGTTAAAGTTAAAAAACTAAAAAACGGAGACCAGCTCAAAAGAAAACAGTTAAAAACAAGAAATTTTCACTTTTTCTTTCTTGATTTAATTAACTGTTTTCTTTGGAGCTGGTCTCCGTTTTAGTTTTTACCCTCTAACTTTTTATCTTTGGGGCTGGTTTCCGTTTTAGTTTTTACAATCTAACTTTTTATCTCTTCTTTTGGTTTCAAGAGGGTCTTTGGTCGAAAACGTTCGCCAATATTCCCTTATATCACAATATGGCACAATATATCAATATACCACAATATACCTCCATGTCCCCTGAAGAGCCTGCTGTTGTGTGGCGATTATAGGGAGTACAGCTGTATCTTCCTTGATGGCCTTGGTTAACCTGTAATTATAACATTTAAATATGTAATAACTAATAACTAATAACATTAAATGTATTATTTAAATATTACAAAATGAATTCAAACTTTAGTTACTAATTACGAATCATTTTTCAATCTGCACGTCAGCGATGCGCTGTCATATTTCTTGCCGAACTTACAATTAATTATATAAGTTTTGCTTTAATATTTAATTTTTTTTACTATTGAAATCTAATATCAACGTCATTTTCTAATGAACTAGTAAAAAAATATAAAAAAAAGTATACCAACCTTAGCAACTTGCACCTCATCGATACAATTATGTATTATCAACTATTGCTTAGTTACCTTAGTATAAACTGGTTTTATAAATAAACCTTAGTTATAAGCACTGAACCGTTTTTAAATATACAGCTCAGTGATACAATCGTGTATTAACATGTTTATAACATGTTTAGAAACAATCATGTATAAACATGCTTATAACAAACCTTAGTTATAAGCACTGAACTTTTTTTAACATGTATATAACATGTTTATAACATGTTTAGATACAATCGTGGATAAACATGTTTATAACAAACCTTAGTTATAAGGAGTGAACCGTTTTTTAATCTGACTACGCCATCCTCGTTGTCAGGATCGAACAACCTCTTATCTTTAATCCAAGTTACAAACTGCGTGGGAGGGTTGCTTTTTATATGACATTTTATTATCCCTTGTTGTCGAAAGGGCAAGTATTGAACGGTTGGGGTGTAGGTAACTCGCGCGGGATCTGCAAATAATAATAATAATAATAACAATAATAATAATAATATAATAATAATAATAATAATAAATAATAATAATAATATATCTATGTATAATGTGAAAATAATATAATAATAATAATAATAATATAATAATAATAATAATTAAATAAATAAATAAATAAATAAGTAAATCAATATCAATCTATATATCTATTTATCAATCTACCTATCTATCTATCTATAGGCCTATATCTATCTATCTTTATTCAACCAAAAAAAATTGGAATTTATTTTTAAATTTGAGGAACAACAAAACCTTTTGATCTCTCTTTTATTTTAATTTTAATTTCAATTTATTTAAATTTTTTTAATTTTGTTTATCGATATATTTTGTTTATAATCGATATTTTATAATAAATACTTATGTTTATATATGACCAAGGATTATATATATAGATATATATATATATTTTTTTGTATATATATATATATATATATTATTGTATATATATATATATATATATCTCGTTTAGTCTTGGCGGGGGGGGGGGAAATTAAAAGGAACTAAAGTTATGCTTAATCCAAATTAATAAACTAATACTTACATTCAACGTTCAAATACGCTGAGGCTCTTTGGGGTGTTCCAATACCATTGGAAACTTCACACGTAAAAAATCCACCATCATCTGCACTTGTCGGATTAATGACTAAAGTACCATCCTTACGTACGATTGAGCGGGTATCCAACCAGGACAGTTGATCAATAGGTACATTCTCTCTCTTCCACACGACAGTCACATTCCCAGGTAGAGCTTTTGCTTCGCATGGGAAGTCGGCTTTCTCCTCCTCTAATCTTGTTACGTTGTGAGGTGGATTAACTATTACTGCACCACCTGAAAGAGAACGAATGTTAAGGCAGATCATATTATGCACTCCAATACATTTTCCCCGTCTTTTCTAAATAACTACAGAATACTAACTAGTAAAGACTTTACAGTTCACTCAAGTTTAGTCTGTCAAGTATATTTGTTGGTGGTGGATTATGTCTTCCCAGTCTGTTTTAAATAATTACAGAATACTAACTAGTAAAGATTTTACAGTTCACTTAAGTTTAGTCTGTCAAGTATTTGTTGGTGGTGGATTATGTCTTATTATATAGGATGGATAATTCCATCCTCATAGAACAGATATGTTCAAAAGTAGTATATGTTGAATATGCTAAAAGTCTGTTAAGTGCTTTTGAGGAATTATTATTTTTAATGTAATATGAATTCAAGTACGTCCCTTTGTGTGGAGGAGAAAAAAAGTTCCACAAGGCACGTTCTGCGTATCTTAAGAAGCGATTAAAAGGACACTGGTAGCTAGGTTGGGGTCCCGCTACCACTTATTTAGGCTTTAGAAATGCTCATGCATGCCTCAGATTTCTGGTGCATGTTTGCGCACCCTACCCTTAGTTCTGGAGAACTAAGGGACATCTGATATGATGGTAATGATGATGATGATAATGATAATAATAATAATAATAATAATAATAATGATAATGATAATAATAATGATAATAATGATAGTAATAATGATGATGATGATGACGATATTAATAATAATGATGATGATAATAATGATGATGATGATGATGATGATGGATTCAAGTTAAGAAAGAGAGAACGCGGCTCGCAAATCTCACTTGAAAAAGAGAGGAGTAAATGTTGACATTAAAGATGAAAATTAATGATTTAAAGTTTTAAAGAGAACCACTCGCAATCTTTAATGTAAAAAAAGAGGAAAAGAGAAATTTTTAGTTTTTTAAAAATAAAGAGTTTAAATCAGGGATGGCACGAAAGAAATCAAATGAAAAAAATAAACTGATTTTTTTTACTTAATTTTTTGATTTTTTTATATATTTATTTTATTTTCTTTTTGTATATTTAAGTGATGTAGCTTCAATAAAAATAAAAAATTAGTATAAAACTATATATATTATGAAGTTTTTAATATATTTTTTTTCAATTTTCAACATACTATTGGCATTATAAAATTCCGCCTCAAGAATAGAGGTCCTGTCACTACTGTTTTGTTAAGAAATTATGGACGACCAACCTTAAAACGTATTTTAGATAGCTAGACCCGAAACATCCAATTCTGAACAGCTTAAATCTTGAACGCTCTTTTTTAAAGAAATGCAGATTAAATATATTGTCTCAACTAGAGATTATCTTTTCGTGCTTTTAACAGGAGATATATGAATCAAGAGTAATATAGAAATGTCAATATATTCTTCTTAAAAATGAAATAAGGAATAAAGAGAATTTAATAAATACAACTCCAAAAACTGTCAAGAAATTTAAGGATATTTTAAAAGCAAATCTTTCAACTTTAGATTTTATATAATTTATCGCATTTTATCAAGTACAAGGCAAATTTATCAAGTACTATTTGAATAAAATTTAATGAAAAAAAAATTGTTTTCCCTTGGATTGTCTTTAGACTTTGACAGCATAAATCCCAATAAAGTGATTTTCAACTACAGCTCTTTTCGTTTAAGTGAAAGCATGAAAATTTCTCTAGCGAAAGGTTTAAACTTTGGAATGATTCCCTCTAAATTAAATTTATGTAAATATTTATAACCATATGAGAGATTGCCGAAACTTTTAAAAGATTCACTATTTTATAAATTTACAGAAGTAAAAGAAAAATTGATTTTTAATGATAAAAAAAAAATGTCAATGCCTACACTCTTTAGTGTTGCTGTTTCATCGTGTCATAGACTATAGGCCCTATTTTAAGATTTTGAACCTAGAAGTAGAACTAGGGTTAAAAATTAAATTAATTGCAAGTAAACTAAATTGAAAATTAATTAATACTATATCGAACTTAAAAATAGTTTGTTTACAATTTAATTTCACGTGACGTCACGAATCTGAAAAAAATCAAAAATTGATTTTTTTTTTTAAAAAAATCAAAAATTGATTTTTTTTCTTAAAAAAATCAAAAAAAATCCCCAACACTGGTTTAAATCAATTTTAATTTAAAGAGCAAAAAATAAAGTTTATTTCAAAGATTTTTTTTGTTTTTTAAAAAAAAGTTGGCATCTCATGGGCATTTATTGATTCTAGAAGGGGAACTACCATAGGTAATTGCTACCTAGGATCTGAGCGAGGGATCGAATCCTGACCTTTTTACCACGGTAGAATGAAAGGGATATATATATAATCTTATATGTAATGATATTCTATATATAAATATTTACATAAGAAACATTTTACTAATATATTATATATATTATATATAATATATATATATTATAATATAATAATAAAGAATTTGTTGAGAGAGAGGAGAGAGAGACGAGAGAGAGAGGAGAGAGAGAGAGAGAGAGAGAGAGAGAGGAGAGAGAGAAGAGAGAGAGAGAGAAGAGAAGAGAAGAGTTGAGCAAGATGAACTTGGTTTGAGAGACGTATGGGTTCAACATAACTATGAAAGGGGAAAAGATATTAATTGAACAGAGAGAGAGAGAGAGAGAGGGAGAGAGATGTATATGAATGAGAGAGAGAGAGAGTGAGAGAGAGAGAGAGGAGAAGGAGAAGAGAGAGAGGAGAGAGAGAGAGAGAGAGACAGAGAGAGACCGAGAGAGAATGAAAGGGATATATTAGTATATATATATATTAATACACTACTATAGTATAGTAATATTAATAGATATATTAATAATATAATACTATAATAGTTTATGTATTAATAAATCTATGTATTATATTAATATATATTATATTATAACAAGAGGTATTCTATTGGCAGAAAAAGAGCTTTGGTTGATAGAGAGAGAGAGAGAGAGAGAGAGAGAGGGAGAGAGAAGAGAGAGAGAGAGGAGAGAGAGAGAGGAGAGAAGAGAGAGAGAGAGGGAGAGAGAGAGAGAAGAGAGAGAGAGAAGAGAGAGAGAGATGAGAGCAGAGGTAGAGAGAGAAGAGAGAGAGAGAGAGAGAGAGAAGAGAGAGAGAGCAGAGAGAGACGAGAGAGAGAGAGAGAGAGAAGAGAGGAGAGAGAGAGAGAGAGAGAGAGAGAGAGAGAGAAGAGACGCGAGAGAGAAGACAGAGATCATGTAAAGGTTTTTCACGACTAAGAGTAAGATCACTTTATCATTAATAAGATGTAATTTAACTTCTGAAATAAATTACAAGTTGAATTCAACACGCTCTCCAATTTACCCTGTTAACAAAAGGAGTATATTATAAATAGAGACGGGAGGTGATCGTCAACATGAAAAAGTTTATCAATTTCTTAGGCAGTTCAAAAAAAGAAACTTGTCAAGAGCTTAAATCTGTATTAAGATGATCCGATAAACCCGAAAACAGTTAACAGAACCTAAAACCCTAGATAAATAATAAAATACTTACTATGAGAATATTTTGCCGAAGATTAAGCATAATAATAAACATGGATAACTGAAAAAATAGTATGGAATTAAAGGAATGTTATCAGGAAGTGATAGAAGGATAACACTGTGCACTAGATACAGCATGAACTTAATGACTGGTCATCGCTAATATTGTGTTTATTGGATGGTGCTCGTGGATTCATTCCAGGGATTCGACGTCAACTTGATGTTAAAACGTATGTTGATGCGTAGAAAGACCGAAATTCGAACAGAGCATAGGGAGAGGACGCGAACGATGTCTGGCCTGCTCAGTGAGATGGGTTATGATAAGCAGGTGCTGAGTCTAGTTTGATAAGGAATGCGCGTCTGTATATAAGATTAAATTGTAGATACAAATATGTTTATTCAATTTGCATTGATATATAATAGAGTTAGAAACGATTACGCATGTAATGATACGAGAGGAAAGAAAATAATAACTAAATGATAAACTAAATTTAATTTGCGAGAGAGAGAGAGAGAGAGAGAGAAGGAGAGAGAAGAGAAGAGAGAAGAGAGAGAGAGAGAGAGAGGAGAGACAAATTTTAACCGACAACAAAACATGAGTAATTAGGAAAATAACATTCAGGAAAATTTTCCCCATCCCTTTTATTTTTATATTTTTTTAAAATAAAATCATATGAGAGAGAGATTAGCTCTATCCTATTCAAAAACGCGGACAATTTTCCCGCTTAAAATATCGAAAATACTGTGAAGCAATATGTTTAATCGTTATATTCTTTTCTTTCAAATGATTTAAAAATCAATCAAAATTTTAACGAAAATCTTAAGAAAAATAGCTAAAACACTTGTGGTGTCGTTACTGCTGAATACTAACCGTCGTCGAAAGGGAAAGTTTGTTTGTGAACAGGCTTTTAATCCTTCATTCACCAATGCTCCAGAAGAATCGTCTCCGTGAGTCACGTTCATATAACTCGACGGCGGATCGGTATATGCAGATGGTAAAGGACGGTTGCTTCACTTAGTTGACTGGAGAATCCAAGGGCGCTAGCATGTAGTCTTTTCTCTACAGCATTGAACTTGATAGAGGAATTAGAAATAGAAGTAAATGTATATTGCTCAAACAGTTATATTTGATTTATATCGGTAATTTTGCGGCATGATAATAGGAGGCATGATACCATAACTTAAATTTCGAATAAATATCAGATTTTAAATTAATAGTGTTTATAATCCAAAAATGAATTAAGTGAACATAGTTTTTTCAGATATAAAATAGTCCATTATCTGGAAACTGATATTATGGAGCGCCGACAGTGGCGCAAGGCTTATGTGTTTTGGCTACGGCAAGTCTTTGAAAATTTTATGGGAAGCTATATATATAACCTAAGATTAAGCTGGCTTCGGTTTCACAAGAGGAGCTGTCTAAGCATATTACATATCGCCTAGTGGGTTATTCGGGAGAGAAAGATAAGACTCCCCGCGCGCGGCTTAGATTTGAGGATTTAAATTAGGAGATGGCATAGTAGTTATTACTTGTGGATTGTGTTCTACCACCAGTGCGTCCCAACAATAAAGATTAATATTTAATGCCAATGAAAAAGTAGATTAACATATCAAATAAGAGTCAGTAACTTATATATTTATATATATATTATGTATGAATATATATATATATACTATGATATTATATATAATGATATATACTAATATTTATAAATATATATAATAATATATTATATATAATATATATATTATTAATATATATGTAATATATATATATATATATGGTAGAGAGAGAGAGAAGAGAAGAAGAGAGAGAGAAGAGAGAAGAGAGAGAGAGAGTAGAGAGAGTACGGACAATCTAAAGATCACTCACCTGCAATAACGAACTTTAAGTCATCGTGACGACCCGCCTTCCGACGTTCGCTCGCCACGCAGAGGTAATCGCCGATGTCTTAGGTCACGTATCTTATTTATCCTCAATTCGGTTCCGTCGTTGAAGATGCCGACGGCCTGTCTTCTGGTGACCGGAGTGACGGGTTTTGTTCGTCACGAACCACTGAATTTCGGGGAGTAGAGGGTTCGTCACTCCGCCGCTCGCAAATTTATATTATTCGGGTGAGCGTCACCCTCGGATGTTAACGTATGTTACGTCGTCGTGGGGTTGTATACGAATCTTGGGAGGAAAATGCTGATATTATATATGATATATATATATATATATATATATATGAGTATATGAGGGAATAAGATAATATATTATATATGTCTGCGTTTTTCGTGTATTTAAATAAGTTTATTTTTAACATATTTTTTATATGTCTGCGTTTAGTGTGTTATTTAATATAAATTTATTTTTATATATATATATATATATATATATATTAATAATATGATTGTATAATATATAATATATTATATATATATAATAATCTTCATATATATATTTAATAACATAATATATATATATATATACTATATATATATATATAATATATATATATATATATATATATATATATATATACGATCACAAAATATATGACAACATATATATATCATAGATATATATTATTTAATATACTTTTGATAACTTTATATATGTGCCACCAACGAATAAGTTAAAGGATCAGGTAAAGATAAGACCACCCAAATCCATGGGTTGCCAGAATTCTACTATTGGCGGAAATTTATGACGTACTATCTATTTATTGGTCGAGAAAATTAATTAAATCTAAATTTTAAAATAGTTGTACAAATTAAAAGTTTTTAATAATAATATTTTATTAATAATCATTAATACTAAATTTAATAATAATAAATTTTAATAATATATTTAAAAGTAGCTTCACAGGATTGTTATTTATTATTGAATTCTGGCAACCCATAGATTTGGGTGTCATTATCTTTACTCTGATCATATATAAATATATATATATTATATATTATATATAAATATATATATATATATATTATATAATATAATATATAATAATAATATATTATATATAGATAATATATATAATATTATATATATATATACGCACCAAAGTAATAATCTAAAAAGTACCGAAAGTAAAACTGAAACGTTTCAAAAAAGTAATCTAAAACGTACCAAAAATAAAATTAAAGCCTACTAAAAAAATATCTTAACCTAAAAGGTAACAAAAAATATAACTTCATTTAAAACGTACCAAAAAAGTATCTGAAACTATAAAGTACCAAACATTATACTTTAATCAAAAACGTACCAAAAAAATATTTTAAACTAAAATGTACCAAAAAATTCTTTAAAAGTAAAATGTACCAAAAAATATATTTTAAAGTAAAAACGTACCAAATAATATCTTAGTCTAAAACGTACCAAAAAAGTATTTTTGAGTCTAAATTTTACCCCCAAAAATATTTTAAACTAAAACGTAACAAAACATTTTATAGTACAAACGTACCAAAAAAATCTTATAAGGTATAAAAACGTACCAAAAAAAATATCCGTCTAAAGCGTACCAAAAAAAATCTTTTAAACTAAAACGTACCCAAAAAAATATTTTAAACTAAAATATACCAAAAAAATCTTTTAAAATAAAAACGTACCAAAAAAAATATTTTAAAGTAAAAACGTACCAAAAAATATCTTACTCTAAAATGTACTAAAAAAATACCAAGTCTAAAACGTACCAAAAAAAAATCTTTTAAAATAAAAACGTACCAAAAATTTTTTTACTCTAAAACGTACTAAAAAAAATATCAAGCCAAAAACGTACCAAAAAAATATATACCTTAACCTATAACATACCATGAACATCAAGATGAATCCACGTCCCGTTATCCGTAGCACCAGTCCTATCTAAGTAAAAAACGTTGCATTCGTACCAGCCTTGATCGTTCTCCTTCACCGACGTGAGATTGAGCGATGCCAGACCGTAATTGGTATTGGGATTGACCCTTGATGCCCTTCCCTTGTAATTGTCTTCGACATGCGGGTCGTACCCATCGTACCATATGTATATAGGGATCTTGTGGTGCTGATATATATATATATATATATATATATATATATATATATGTCTCTTATATATATATATATATATATATATATATATATATATATATATATATATATATATATATATATATATATATATATTTTTGTTATATATATATATATATATATATATATATATATATATATATATATATATTACTAAAATATAGGGTATATCCCTTATCAAGGTCAGCCTTTCAGAGACAAATTCCAAATTATGATTATAACTTTCATTTTTAACTAATATTTATCTTTATTAAATAATATTTATAAAAATAAAAAATGGGGCATACTACTTTTCTTCAAATGTCATTTCAAATCTTTTATATTACCTGTCTCTTCCATTGAATTATATAAGGTGTTTCTGGCTGAGAAACAGGACAATTGAGCACTACAGATTCTCCTAATATAGCTGTTATATGTTCTGCGTCACCGTACTGTGAGCAGGAGGCTGTGGAAGAGTAGGGAGAAAAACAGGTTAAGGAATACCTAAATCAATAAATCAGCAAATCAATCGGTTCATCAATCAATCAACCTGCTATTCGCAGTGGGGAGAAAAACAGGTTAAGGAATACCTAAATCAATAAATCAGCAAATCAAACGGTTCATCAATCAATTAATCAATCAACCTGATGATATTCGATCGATCGATTAATAGATCAAACAATTAAAACTGGTAACCAATATTTCAATTTACTAATCAAATAATCAATCAATAAGTTATTCAATTCTTCAATCCATTGATAAATCAAACAATGAAATAATCAATCAATAAGTTCATTGATAATTTAAACAATTATTCAATTCTTCAGACCACTGATCAATCAAACTATGAAAAAATAAATAAATCAATCATTACTCAACTCTTCAATCCACTGATCAAACTATGAAATAATCAATCAATCAATCAATCAGTTCATTGATCAATCAAGTCATGAAATGAACGGGATAATAGGTAAGTCTCTCAATCCATCAATTTTTAACATATATTTTAAATTTTTTAAGCTGCGGGTTATAAGAGTTATCATTATTGAGTTTATTAACAAATATTGATTGATTGATTATTTGATAAAAGTTGATTGATCAATTATTTCATTGTCTGATTGATTAGTGGATTGAAGAATTAATTGATTGACTTGATTGATTATTATTTCATTGATTGATCAGTGGATTGAAGAATGGAATAATTGATTGATTACTTCATTGTTTGATTAATCAGTGGATTGAAGAATTGATTGATTGACCAGTGGATTGAAAATTAAATAATTCATTGATAGAATACATACTTTAATTAATAAATAGACTGACTAATTGTATAATTGATTGATTGATTGATTTAATTATACATAGTTTGATAGATCAGTGGGTTGAAAAAATGAATAATTGTTTGAGTAACTGATTATCAGTACACTTGCGAATTGGATAATTGATTGATTTAATGATCAATTTAATAAATTGTATAATTGATTGATTAACTAATTATTTTTGATTGGGCTGAGGAATTTAATAATTTGATTGACAATTTCACACTTTGATTAATCAATGAACTGACTAATTGATTAATTAATTGGTTGATTAATTAATAAATTATTTTTGATTGGGTTGAAGAATTTAATAATTGATTGACAATTTTATACTTTGATTAGTCAATGAACTGACTAATTGATTAATTATTGGTGGATTGATTAACCAATTGATTAGCTAATTATTTTTCATTGGATTGAGGAATTTAATAATTGATCGATAATTTCATACTTTGATTAATCAATGAAGTGACTAATTGATTGATTGATTGTTTCATTGATTAACTAATTGATTAACAAATTTTTTTTCATTGGATTGAGGAATTTAATTGATTGATAAAATAATTTCATACTTTGATTAATCAATGAACTAACTGATTGATTGATTGATTGATTGATTAACTAATTGATTAACTAATTTTAATTGGATTGATGAATTTAATAACTGATTAATAATTTCATACTTTGATTAATCAATAAACTGACTAATTGATTAATTGATTGGTTGATTGATTGATTGTTTAATTATGAATGAAAATATTACTTGTTCTTACCTAATGGTCAAAACAAACATATGAAGAATCAATGAACTAACTAATTGATTGAATGATTGATTGATTGAACGATTGACTGATTAGTTGATTATGAATGAAAATATCACTTAATTTTACCTAATGGTAAAAATAGACATATGAAGAATTAATGAACTGACTAATTGATTGGTTGATTGATTGATTGATTGAATGATTGATTGAACGATTGACTGATTAGATGGTTATGAATGAAAATATCACTTAATCTTACCTAATTGTAAAAATAGACATATGAAGAATCAATGAACTGACTAATTGATTGATTGATTGAATGATTTATTGATTGAACGATTGACTAATTAGATGATTATGAATGAAAATATCACTTAATCATACCTAATGGTAAAAATAGAAATATGATGAATCAATGAACTGACTAATTGATTGGTTGATTGATTGATTGATTTAACGATTTACTGATTAGATGATTATGAATGAAAATATCACTTGATCTTACCTAATGGTAAAAATAAACATAGGAAGAATCCAAAGTAACGCAATAATAATCGTACTACGACTGAGACCGTGTCATTGAGTGTATCCATACTTTTATTAGGCCTATATAATAATTTGAATGTTGCTGTAGAGGGGCAAGCACCCCTTCTGGGGTCCATCTCTGATAGGGTAAAAATAACCGATATCCTTCACCTTCACCCATAGTAAAATACCAGCCTGCGGGGAGGCCGCTGGGGGAGAAAAAAAATAAGTAATATATATATATATAGCATATATATATATATATATATATATATATATATATATATATATATATATATATATATATATATATATATATATATATTATTACATATATATATTATATATATATACATATATTATCTGCATATTATTATTATTATTATTATTATAGCATATTATTATTACATATATATATATATTACATATATATATATATATATACATATATATATATATTATATATTAATATTATTATATATTATATACATATATATATATATTATTCAAGTAATATATATATATATATATATATATATATATTATTATTATTATATACATATTACATATATATTAATATTATTATATATATTATTATTATATTATTATATATTATTATTATATATATTATTATATATACCGCATATATATATATTATTATTAATATTATATATATATATATATATATTATTATTATTATTATATTATTATTATTATTATTATTATTATTATATTATATATATATTATTATTATATATATATATATATATATATAATGGTATATATATATATATATATATATATATATATATATATATATATATATATATATATATATATATATATATATATATATATATATATATATATATATATATATATATCCCACTTAGCCAAAGATAAACTAATATTTGAAAATTTAAAATTAAAATATTAAAATTGAGCAATATCTTTCGGAACAATCATTACCTCTTCAGGTTATTAATTCAAAGATATATAGTAAAAAAAAGATAGAAAGATAAAATTAAAAGGGAAAATCATACTTATCCTTAATATATATATATATATATATATATATATATATATATATATATATATATATATATATATATATATATATATATATATATATATATATATATATATATATATATATATATATATATATATATATATATATAGACAAATAACGAGAGTCTGTATAATTAACAAGGTCAAATATATATATATATATATATATATATATATATATATATATATATATATATATATATATATATATATATATATATATATATATATATATATATATATATATATATATATATATATATATATATATATATATATATAATTACCTTGTCGAAATCTATGACACTTTCATAGGACATCTTACGTCTGTGGTGTCGCCACCTCCAGATGCTTCATTAGCCTTTCAGTGGTGACGACGTACCGTAGCTTCTTTACTCAGTCGCTGACGGAGGGTCTGGAGTTTGGAGTCTGGGGTCTAAGGTCTGTGGAAGGAAAATATATATATATTAGGAAAATTAATACCATTTAAAATTAAATCATTTTAAAGAAAAAGAAAAAAAATACACGCAAAATAAATCTTAGATCTATTTATTAACCGGGTTTAAACATATAAATTACTTGTAGAATAAATTCTGTGAACGAGAGAGAGAGAGAGAGAGAGAGAGAGAGAGAGAGAGAGAGAGAGAGAGAGAGAGAGAGAGAGAGAGAGAGAGAGAGTCCTCTCTCTCTCTCTTTCCCATTTGTTCGGATTTTCTACATCTCAATATTCCGCGTGGAACGCTGCCAAAATTCATCTTTCCCCGATAGGATTTCCCTTCCTTTTACACCCATACACATCCATACGCGCGCGCACACACACACACACACACACACACACACACATCACATACATACACACACATCCAATTACCGGGAAATTTCTAACTTTGATAATTATCTAAAGTTTTGGATATTATTTAAAGGAACGTAGACATTTACGACATGAAAGGGAATCGGAAGATGTTCTAATTTTTTACAAGGATTGTTTACGGATTTCTTCAATTCCAAAATAGGTCTCTTAAATTTTTTTCCCCTTTTTTAAATTAATGACGTCATGCCTAATTTA
>JABUQX010022848.1:67500-70000 GCA_015478945.1 Trachelipus rathkii
GAGAAGCAGAAACTTGTAGATACGGCAACGCCGCATTTCAGGGATACCATTCCAAATAATTCACCTTTCTATATCCTCCTACTCTTTTTTAATCTTTTCATATTAATTTCACAGTTATATATATATATATATATATAGTATATATATATATATATATATATATAATAATATATATATTATATATATATATATATATATATATAAATTATATTATATATAATATATATATATATTATATATATATATATAATATATATAACTATAATTTAAGGAGATATCCATTGGTAGCCCACGCATATTAGAATACAAAGACAACGCACTCTACCTCTAAACTATTCCGTCTCTCCAAGAGAGTAACACAAAAAACATTTTTCAATTGAAATTGACGATATTTATACTCTATGGCATTTACAATAGTTTTAAAGCTTGATAATTTTATATAAATTATATATATATATGTTTATATATATATATATATATATTATATAATATATAATATATATAGTATATATATATATATATATATATATATATATATATATATATATATAATATATACATACATTTAATATATATATAAAATATATATATTATATAGTATATATATATATATATATTATATAATATATATATATTATATATATATATATATAATATATATATATATATATATATATATATATATATATATATATATATATACATAAATGAGTTTCATGGCGCAGATAGATGTTTTTTTTTAACTTTTTCATATATTGTTATTATATGATACTAACAATAAATTTGGGTGCTGATGAGCAGAATCAAAAAATTTTAAATACAAAAAAGTAATTATTTAATATCGTACATTTTTACGTATCGTACGTTTCGCAGCGCCCGAGACAGAGCGACGTCTCGAGATATTTTCTGTTGTGCAAAAATCTTGCCCGAAAACAAGAAAAATCTGTTACGGCAAAGTATATCCATATAGGTTAGGTCGAAATTTACTGCATGTCGATCCATATTGGTTGGGTTAAGTTTTACTGCATCGTCGATCCATATAGGTTAGGTTGTGGTTACTGCCCTCTAAGTTCAGGTCATGATATGTTTTGTTATGCATACACAGAATCTATATATGAAAAAAAAAAAAAACAATACGGAACGTGTTTTACACACAAACATTATTTTTTACGTTACCTTAAATTCTTTCACGTACTAGCACTAAAATCCAGCTTTCTTTCTTATGCAAAATGAGTGCTTTTGCTTATTTTATTATTAAATTTTTAATACTTTCAAATTTCGTATCTTTCTCATCAGCATATTAATCAATTGCTAGTATCATATACTAAAAATAATGAAAAAAAAGTTGAAAACAAAAAGTATATTATCATGCGCCATGAAACTCGTCCTATATATATATATATCTATTATATAAATTTATACTATATATATATATATATATATATATATATATATATATATATATATATATATATATATATATATATATATATATATATAATATATAATTTATATATATTATATATATATATATAAAGTGGAACTCCAATATTCGAGCATTAATCCCGTTCCTGAAAGGGGAGGTATTAAATAGTGAAATAACGAAATTTTAAAAAGAATTTCATCCGGAATTAACTGAAAGTAGTTTACTCTCCATCAGCGGGATTCGAACATTGGACACCGCGTCGCAGCGAAACAAAAGAAATTTCATTCGAAAATCGATCTCGAAAGTCATTGAACACACATTTCTCACCTTTTTCATTTTTGTTTTTTATCGTCACTGCACTTTTTACGACCCATGGTCACTTACAGTACTGTATTTATTAAAAAATTAACTGTAAAAACTCGTAAATATTAAAAAGAAATAAAGTATTAAACAAGAGTTAATGCGTGCACTTTCAATCACCGCTCGAGACTGAGCCAACTGACGATCAGCAGACTCTGGGACCACGTCGGAGGAGGGACGAATATTGACTTTTCGGGCGAATATCAAACAAAAATTTCAACGAAAAAAAACAGGACGAATTTAAAAAAAAGACGAATATTGGAGTTCCACTGTATATTTAAATATGTATGTTGGAATTCATGCCACCTCCCAAATTTTGCAACGCAAAAAAACTTACATTATTTATGAGAAAGTAACTTCACACCAATCTATTTTTCTTAGAATTAATTGGAAAAAAAATAAATGACATTTTTGGCACTCTTTCATTATGATATTTTGTATATATATATATAATATATAATATATCTACTTAATTAAAACTATTATAATATATTATATAATTATATATATAATATATAATTATATTTATTTTATAATAAATATAAATGAATATATAGATTCTGGCAGATTTTGAAATTAAATAAGACATTTTCCGATACATAAAGTAAGTCAGCTTTTGTAGTCCCTACAATGAGTCACTATATAGCTTGAAGTTGGCCAATATATATATATATATATATATATATATATAATATATATATAATATATTATATA
>JABUQX010022848.1:72500-95000 GCA_015478945.1 Trachelipus rathkii
TCGTATATCAAATCAATTTTTTTCATTGAACACTTGCAGGCCGTTTCAAGAAAAACCTGTCCAAGGAAGTTTGTTTCTTCCTCCCTTTCAGAATGTTTCGCAAATGATTTAGGTAAGTGTCATTAAATAGCTCCGATGCACGACCAGTTGCAACTTTTTTGGGGTTCTTCATTTCAATAAACTCTGAAAATCTCTAGCGGCGGCTTGTACCTCAAATTTAGCAAAAAATTGACCGAGTGACAACTCGTATCTCGGAAATCTCGTAAGTTGGGGCACTCGTATGTAAAGATACTCACAATATATATATAATATATATATATATATATAATATATATAATATTATATATATATATATATCTATATATATATATATATATATATATATATATAAACACCGAGATTCTAAATTTATTCTCTATTAAATAAATATAAGTTGTATCTGCGCACGTTTCGAATTTCGATGGATTTATTAATATATATTAATATGTAGAGATACGATATGGATTTTTTTTTTGTTTTTTTTTTTTTTTTTTTTTTTTTTTTTTTTTTTTTTTTTTTTTTTTTTTTTTTTTTTTTTTTATTTTCTTTTTTTTTTAATACAGCATCCAAAAAAAACGCCATTTTTTTTTTTTACTTTATTTCTGGTTGGAATTTGATGGAGATAAATGTCATAAGAAAGAACTTGGCCAACCATTTCAAAATCAGCAAGAGAATTTAAAATCGGTTCAGTGGAAGAGAGAAAAAATGTTATCTTCATTTCCGACAAAAAAAAAAGTAATCTTTTAGTAACAAAAAAAAATTAGCACAATCACGATGAATTAAACACCAAAAGACAGATCTGGCTCAGCAAATCTAAATCTGCCATAAAAATGAAAAAAAAAAATTTGATTAAAAAAATAAGGAAGAGTAGAAAATAATGAAAAAAAAAAATTAATTTAAAAAAAAAAAAAACTGTTTTTTTTTCAACTCTATTACTAGGTAGGATGATGATAGCTTCACTACCTGGTACGACACTTCGCGATTTATAACCCTTTTAAGTGAAACTCCATCATATTAATTTTTATGCGATAAAAAAAAAAAAAATTAAATCTGGCACACTTTTTCCATCCTTCTATTTTTCTTATAGAGACTATTTTAAGCAAGGCTGGGGAGCTGCAAGATTTTGAGTGGAGCACGAGCCGGAGCAAAAAAATATTTTTGGGCCGAGTCGGAACCGGCTAAAAAAAATGTTTTTAATATAAAATAAATCGGTTCAGAGCAGTTATATAAAATAAAGGAGTTCAGAGCAGTTATATAAAATAAAGGGGTTCAGAGCAAATAACAGGAGCCAGAGTCAGAGCTGGGCTATTTTAAAATATTGGAACTGGAGTCATTTATTTTAGAATGATGCAGACCGAGCCGGAGGTCGAACCGGCAAAAAAAAAAAAAATAATAATAATAATAACCGGGTCCGCAGTCCGGGTCTGGGTCCGCAGCCTTTATTTGAGATTTACACTATTTTATCATACAATAAGACAGCATAAACGATAAAATGTATTCAAATATTCAACTAAATTCAATCATTCAATTTAAAAAAAAATTAGTATAATGAATAAATCTGGCAACTCTATATACATCTGGCAACTCTATATACATTTGGCAATTCTAGAGTTAATGTAACCATATTTTGTAAGAATATTTTTGGATTTCTGATAGCCCACGGTAGAGGTCAATCATTCTGGTACTCTCAAATTACCGCCGCTACAGGTGGCGCTATCGTTTGCGCTAGGGTTCGATAACTCGTCCGGATTCTAGGTATAAATTACCTAGAGCAGTTCCCCTTCTAGAACTGGACAATGCCCGTGAGGTTTGAACATTTGTTACAAACTGACTTTATTTCTTCAATAGTTGCAGCAACCTCCTTAGACTAAAGTTAAAGCAACGAACATTGTTGTTCTTAATTGTACTGGTTCATCTTCTTTATTATGAGTAGAGCTCAAAATAAAGGACATGCACTAGTCCGGGTAGAAGAACTCTTGAAACTATTCTTTCTGCACATTCTCGTACTTTCCCTGTTCAACTCTCTTAACACTAGACCTAGACTTAAAAACGTGTTAACTCATCCTATGTCACTGGATGAGTCATAATGAATCTGCAGGAACACTAGATTTAGACTTAAAAACGTGTTAAATTATCCTATGTCACTGGATGAGTCATAATGAGTCTGCAGGAACACTAGACTTAGACTTAAAAACGTGTTAACTCATCCTATGTCACTGGATGAGTCATAATGAGTCTGCAGGAACACTAGACTTAGACTTAAAAACGTGTTAACTCATCCTATGTCACTGGAAGAGTCATAATGAGTCTGCAGGAACACTAGACTTAGACTTAAAAACGTGTTAATTCATCCTATGTCACTGGATGAGTCATAATGAGTCTGCAGGAACACTAGATTTAGACTTAAAAACGTGTTAACTCATCCTATGTCATTGGATCAGTCATAATGAGTCTGCAAGAACACAACTCTTGTGCTCCTCGCATCTCCGTTTGAGATCCTGCCAACTATTTTCATGCTCTTAATGGAATATCTGTATTTGCATGCAAATGAAAATGCCATCCGAATCTTTTGCATTCATTTCGTCATTCGGAAATGTATGAAATAATTCATCGGAAGGAGATTCTTTAAATGCGTTATGATGGGCTATGAGCTCCACCAATCAGTAAAAGTCATTTATATTAATATTATAATATAATATTATATTAATATTATATTATATATTTATTTTAATCCATATTAATTTGAAATATGCTCAGGAACGAAAAAAAAATATCTATCATTTTTATAATACGTCATCGATATTTCAGTTCCCACCTCCACCCCATCTCCGCAGATGACTTCGAAAAGCATCAATCGACTGCAAACGAATGCACCCGAACCCCCAACGCGGACGATAGAAAGTAGCTTAGATTGAGAGAGATGAGAGAGATAAGTAGCAACACTAGGCAAGGAACAGCAAATAGTCGTGCCGCACAGCCAACATTATTCCCAATTACACACAACAAGGGGGTCTAAATATAGATTTAACAGCATCGACAGATTAACGACAATTGTACCAATAGTTTCATTCTTAATAAAAAATGAGGAGAGAGAGGAGAGGAGAAGAGGAGGAAAGAGAAGAGAGAGGAGAGAGAGAGGAGGAGAAGAAGAGAGAGAGAGAAAAGGGGAGGAGGGGAAGGAGAGAGGTCGAGAGAGAGAGGGAGGAGAAGGAAGGAGAGAAGAGACGGAGGGGGGGGGAGGAGAGAGGAAGAGAGAGTGGAAGAAGAAGAGGAGAGAAGGAGAGGGAGATAGAGAGAATCACAATTTATAGATGAAGTTAGAATGTTAGGGATGAATGAGTTGGAGGGGAATGGAGGAGGGGCTCTGGAATCATAGAGTGGAATTAGAGGTAAAAGTTTGTGCGACGAGTTCAGCTTTATCGATAGGTAAAATGGCAGTTGTGATGTCGGAAGAAACTAGTGGAGGGAAAGAGGAAGAAGAAGAAGCAAAATTATTTTTTTCCCAAAACTTCAAAAAAAAAAAAAAGTTTGAAAAAGGAACCAGAATGATTATTACATTTCCTACGGAGAAATAATTTTTAGTGCCACTGTCACACGGAGAATAGATTTTGCATGATTCCCGTAGGAAATACAAAGTTTCTGAGGTTTAAAGACTTAGTTTATATTCGAGGGAATCAAAATGCCTAAACTAAGCAGAATTTTAAACCAATATGATTATTATTTATATTCGAGGGAAAGAATATGCATATACGCCTCCATGTCAGAGAAATCACGTCGGTTATGCGTTCTGCAAACCCTGAGCAATATTTCTTACAAAGGAAATTATAGAAGAACGACCAGTTATTAGCCCCTTAGTTTCAAAGACGTTTTTCTCGTGGTAAGCGGGCGAGGAGGAGGATGGGAGATCTTACCAGCAGAAGACTTGAATACAGAACAGGATAGAGATGAGGTGATTGGATGAACTCAGAGGCGAAAAGAGCTTGACAGATTAAAAATGATTATAAATTAAGAAAGTTAAGAATATTGGTTTCATCCTCAAATCAATCATTCAATCAATCACGGAGGGAGTTGCTTCATTTGGTGAAGGTTATTCTGGTTAGAAAAATTGAAGGAAAGTTCACCGGCTGCGTCTTGAGAACCAGAAGAAAATCATTGGCGGTGATGAACATTCAAATCACACAAAATGAGGTTTTCAAAGAAAGGAGCAGGAGAGAGAATGTATTCTACTTTGCAGCTTGGATAGTTGAAGAATTTTAGGATAGTCCGTTGAGTTTGATAATCAGAAATGAATTTAGTTGTAGACTGGCAAGAGAACCCAAGTGAAAACGTTGAAAATTCAGAATACAAACGACGACGTTGCGCACATTTGCCTTTACTATAAATTGAAGAGAAGAGGCAGTAAGAGATAACAAAGAGTTTACCGTCAGAACATACAAGCACCCGAGTTTCGGTCCAGAACAAAGGGTAGTCTAGAGGAAGAAACATGGTGATCGAAAACCCCAAGTGGTTTTATAGGTTAAAAAAAAATAAAAAAAAAAAAAAAAAAAACGAAATCCGTGTGGAACCAATCCCACCAACGGTGGGGGGCGGCTTCCAACTCCCAACGAGTGATGGTTGGGTATATTTTCTAACATATTTTTTTTATTTATTTATTGTTCGATTCGTTTTTTTTACTAAAAATTTCTTGACGCAAGTTTACGTTAACTTAGTAGGAAGGTTATATGAGCTATTAAGAGTTAATATTCTTGGATAAGTAAATCAAGAAGAACTATTTACCGGTTCCACTTCCTGAAAAGTTTTAATAACCAGTTCGAACTGGTGCAAACCGGCTCCACCACACAAATGACTATACACCCTTGGAAAAAAGGGATCCTAAAGTTCCATTAGGAATAAATCGCAAAGTCGAATTTTGCTCCATTTATAAATTTTTATTCCTCTCTTCCTTTTATAACATTCAGGATGAAATGTTATAAGAAACAAAATTTAAAGTAATTTGCTTTAACCTTTTACAAATTCAATTTGATTTGTAAACCGCAATGATCTAGTTAAAGATAAGAGACGGATACTTAGAACGTTGAATTTGAACTCTTAAAACATTATCTGAACTTGATAATTAAACAAGGATACCCTATAATAATAAAAGGTTTTGGAAGAAATGACAAACATCTTTTAAATTTTTTAATGATTAACAGTAAGTGTAAAAAGAACTAATTGCAACTTTTCTTCACATGAATATAATGAGTTTTTGAAACAAAGGCAAATCCTTCATATTCACTTATGTATTTCTAAAGGTACATATTATTTGTGCTACAAAAATTACATACTTTGACATTAAATTCAATTGATTATTCTAGACAACTTTGGTGATGGCTCAATTTAAGTTGACAATATATTTTTGATTTTTGTTTACATAAAATAGTGTTTATGACTAGACTAACTAAGTAAACAAGGAATAGTGGTAGTGTTTACAATCTTTTTATCGTATTGAATTGTATTTATCAGTGGTAAAGCAAAATACAAAATGGTAAAGAGGACTAGGTTTGCTGCAAACCAAAATTACAATGAGATAGACCTGGTCTGATCCAAGTGATTTTACTATGGAAGAGAGGCTTCTGATAATCAATATATCAACTTATATATTCTGTGAATAAACTCTACTCGGTCAAAACACTTTTAACCCCCCCCCCCCCGCAGTTAATGTATCCAACCAAATCAGATCGATTAATGATAGGGTAGGTAGGTGAGTAGGTTATAGTAGTGAGGTAGGGTGGTAGTATATAGTATATATAGCTATAATATATATATAAAATATAATTATATATATATATATAGTATATATATATATATATATAATATATTTACGTATAAAATTGAATAAAAATTATACACTAGTACACTGTAAATAGCATGTAAAATAAAGTTGCAAATATATATAACTATATATATCATAAAATATATATATATATATAAATATGGTAGATATATATCAGGGAGTGGTATATATATTAGGTATATTATATATATTTAAATTTATATTGATATATATTATATATATATATATATATATGGTATTTGTGAGGGAAACTTCCCCATCCATTTTTATGAAACTTACACAAAACACTAAAAATATGTTATTACGAATGTTAAAATCAAAATAAAGTGTCGCAAATGTATATCAAACATTTTATCCACGTGTGGAATAAATACTCTATCCAATTGCATTGACCATCTTGTGTTGAAATAGATCACAATTCGAGGCTACTAACCAAGAAGTCTCTGCTACTAAAATAGATTATTCACTATGCTACTAAGAAACAGAGTGAGTTGCCACATTAGCAAAAAACAGGTAATTTTAATATAGTTAAAAAAAATCGTTCTATACATAAATTATTTTCATTGGAAATCTAATATGGAGGAGCTACACTATTTCGACAGCATTTATCTTGACAATTTTAATAAAATATTAAATGCAAAATTATAGTCACAATTTTTTTTTCTTTTTAAGAACATTAAAATCTAACAAGAGTAACGTTGCATTTCTCGAAGAAGTTGTCGAATTATATGAAGAAATCTCTTTCTCTGGTAGCAGGGGTCAGAAAAAAAAAACCTTCAACCACATTGTTCTTTTCATGAATGGTGGGGATATTCTTAAATACGTATCATCCACCAAGCCAACCTTGCAACCATACGAGAGATGGCAATGTGTAAAATAAATAAAAGAGAGAGAGAGAGAGAGAGAGAGAGAGAGAGAGAGAGAGAGAGAGGAAAAGGAGAGAAGAGAGAGAGAGAGAGGAGAGAGAGAGAGAGAGAGAGAGAGAAGAGAGAGAGAGAGAGAGAAGAGAGAGAGAGAGGAGAGAGAGAGAAGAGAGAGAGAGAGAGAGAGAGAGAGAGAGAGAGGAGTCTAGGTCATAAGGGATCTCATATCTATTTTTTCGTTTCCACTAACAACTCAATTGACTTGTCATAGTTTTCGCTCAACGCACTCTTTGATTGTGCGCTCAAATTCTCTATTCAGCATGAAAAAAAAACAATTCCCAAAAAACAAAAGTTACCCTCTTCTTCCATTTTAACCATATATATATAATAGTATATATTAGTAGTATATATATATATATTATATATATATATATATTATATATATATATAGTATATAATATATATATATGGGTATATATTAATACAAATATATTATATATATATATATATAAAAATTTATATTTGATATATATTATAGAAAAAGTATATATTATAATATATATATATATGCTGGCAAAGGTGTGGTTGGTGGGTGATCAGCCATTTACAAAATATCACCACCCATTCCCGAAAAGAATAAAGAGTAGAAGGGGTTTTCAGCCCTTGCTACCTGGGGCAGAAAATTTTAAAAATTTTTTTAGGACAAATACCTTGAGAAACGCAGGTTCACCTTCTACATGTACCTTTATTATTTTAAATTTCTTCTTTTTTTTTTATTTTTGTATTTAATATTGAAAAAATTTCCGAAAGAAACTGTAAGTTAAAATTTTGTAGCTCCTTCAAGTCTGATTTCAAATGAAATTAATGTAAATGTATAAAATTTCAAATCTCAAATTTTCATATTTGTAAAAAGATTTTGTTACTCCCCATTAAGTAGTTAGAGTTATTTTAAGCCAAAAACACTCTCTCCTTGAAACATCGTCAAACCACTTCTTGAAAGACCTTCAGATTATTTTTTAATCTCTCCTCTACACAATCCACATTTTCAACTCTTTTTCTTCTTCCAATCGCTTTCTTTCTGGCTCTTGCTTGCTTTTCTCCCTCCAAATCTGAAGTTTGCCACTGCGTCCAGAGAACACTCGACGACGTCGAATATATTATATATATAGTATATATTATATAATATATATATATATATAATATAGTATATATTATATATATATATATATATATATATATAAT
Source organism: Trachelipus rathkii (assembly GCA_015478945.1). NCBI lineage: Eukaryota > Metazoa > Arthropoda > Malacostraca > Isopoda > Trachelipodidae > Trachelipus > Trachelipus rathkii. The sequence continues at coordinate 80,478 of JABUQX010022848.1, forward strand.
ATTATATTATATATATTATATATATATATATATATCATAAGTATATATATATATATCATTATGGCATCTTGTCAATGGTAGGTTCATCCCTTAGCCAGGTGGGCCACAGACATACCCTCTTCTCACAAACCCACCATTCACTCCTATGTCATGCACACTGTCTTCTGCCCATGCGTAAACTCACATTCCTGCCCCTCAGTCATTCTCTTACGACTCATATCCAGCTTTTTCGTTCTGTCGGTCCCAAGCATATCACGCATAATAACATCACAGACTTAACCAAACGACATATCTACCAATAATTTCCAGAATTCAGCCCCCCATATCAATGTACTCTTCGTTGTATTCTCTCATTTACCATTTCTTCACCACACAACTCCCTAGATGGTGTTCATTCCACATTCGATCAATTCTTCTCACACCTATACAAATTGAATAACCAAGGAGACATAACACATCCCTGAAACCTCCTTGCTTATTAATATCCCTATAGCCGCACTTCCCCATTCAACCCATTATAGTGTCTTGCACTTCACTTTGCGTCTTGCCTCGGCCACCTCATCACCGTACAAAACTACTACATATACTTGGGATTCCATATTAACCAAAGAAAGCCCATCGCTTGAACCCACCAAACCAACAACACTATGTATTCGGAGTATTAAAAACAGCCTGTCAAAGGAAACTGATGATGATATTGAAGATATCTACCGCCTAGTTGCAGTAAATTCCATAGAAGAACCTAAATTTAACAATTTATTCTTCTTTCTCTCATTTTGCTCAATCATTCTGTTTCAATGTAAAAGCTTTGATCCACACATACTCTGACCACTTCTAAATTGCACTTCGTCTTTGATTTTATCTTAGCCAATCAGTTCCCTATGTCACTCAGACGAAACTCATATAACCAATACCAGCATATCTTCTCTACAACACTCAATGAACTAATTCCCCTATAGTTCCCTTACCCTTATATAAGGGTACTATTACTGCTTCGCCTCCAATCTCTCGGAACTATAACCTCCATAAACGCTTGCGGAGGACACAACTTCCAAAATCAATTCAATTACCATCTCGTCTCCGTTCTTGATTCATTTCACCAGTAATTCCATCTATACCTGCAGATTTACCATATAGTATAGTATATATATTATATTATACTATATATAATATATATATATATATATTATATTAAATATATATATATATATATATATATATATATAGATATATATATATATTTATATATATATAGTATATATATAATATATGAGTGAATGAAAGGTTCTGTGAGTAGACAGTAACCTAGAACAGTGTAGCCTGACCATGGGATGAACATCTACATTAATGATATCAACTTAAGTGGGTTTGTCAGGGTTGTGTGAAACCCTAGAGGATTTTTGCTAGACGTCTCACACTAAGGGTATGAGGGCGTTTGTTTTACTTGCATTCTACGTCATGTTCTACTCAACTTGTTCTTGTTTCCACTGTATAGCTGCGCAACCTCACCCCAAATATGAGGTCAAGAAATCAAGAATTAATAAAATAATTAATATATATATATATATATATATTATAATATTATATATATTATATTATATATATATTATATATACTATATATATAATAATATATATATATAATTATATATATTTATATATATATATATATATATAATATATAGTATTATTAATAATAGTATTATATATATATATATATATATATATATATATAATTTTCATAATTTCTAATATACTCTTACAGATTGTTTCATTTTGCACAAAACTTTTTATGTGAGCTCCAGTGAAGTTTTTGACATGTTTTATTACAATATTGAACACTTTTACACTTGGCACATTTTTTAACATTTTTGTTCTCTAGTCCACATGTAGAACAAGTAATTCCATCATCAAATCCTTTTGGACCGTTTATAACTCCATGCAAAACGTCAAGGGCCCATGATTCACCCAATTTGCCCGCGACGTTTCGGACCACTTGTAAAAACAATGGCATTTCCACATATGGAAACGCTTTAATGGCATCTCTTACATAGAACTCCAGGTGTTCTTGAAAACCGTCTGGAACCTTACCGATTAACCATTTCTTAATAATAACTTCAAAGAATAACTTTTCATTTTTGGACTCACTTTTTTCCTCATTTTCCTCATTACTTTTTGACTTCTGGAATTCTTTATTGAGGGTATTTAGAACGTAACTTAAAAAATGAAGTTTCAAACATAAAACCTGAAAAATTGAAAAATATAAAAATGAATGAATACTTACTTCACTGAACCAAAGTTACTGGAAGTATAATAAAATTCAGGAAGCTGGGAGAAAAATAGTTTTAGAAATCTACTTTATAAAACAAGCAAAGTTTTTTAATTTCGATCTTTACTTATTTATTAATTTATTTATTTAATTATTTTTTTTTTTGAGAATTAAAGGAGCTAAATGATTTTAAAATGGATTGAAATATTTCATGAATTGCAAAATCTATTTAACATATATAAGTTTATTATCTATGATTGGATTGTGATCATGCTAATTGCCAAAAAAACAGGAGGAGCAGATATTAAGCCTAGTGGTGACTCAACTTACAAAAGTACAAATGGTGTCTATAAAAACCGATAGTATTTCAAATATTAAAGCATCAATTTTACTTAAGAATTATATGGAGGAGGAGGAGGAGGAGGGAGATTTTGGTTGAGGTCATAAGCTTAACAAAAGAGAATGAAAGTTGTTAAAAAGTAAAGTACACTTCACAGGAATAATACTGTAGGGCCGTCACATAAGTCATTTAATAATTTTAAGCTGAATCAAAATTAGGCTGTGATAGGAGAACAAAGTTTTTCCCCCCTATATCATATATGAAAAAATCTCTAACCAGAATGACTTGAGACAACATACTTGACTAGAAGTGAAGAGAGAAAGATTTGGATGTTAGTTAAAGAGCAAATGAAATCTTCCCAATATCTTTCTGATCCGATCGCCACCTTTTTGAGGGAAAGATTAAAATGATTCCTGTGACAAAATGGTGTCAGTTAAGAATATTTCAGTAGGATTTTCTCAGTAGCAACAAAGGATGGGATCCAAAGCTACTTAGAAACAGGATTAAAATATGTAGCACGAGAATAAATGTGAAAATAAGAAACGTCATCAGGTCATTTCTGTTTTATGCCACCATTAGTTAATCAAAAATTTTTAATTATATTTTAGATTCATTTTAATAAGATTATATCTACTAATATTATTATCTATATATTTAAATTAAAAAAATCTTTAACGGGTTATTGAGCATTCACCTAATGAAGAAGTCTGCCATATTTTTATAAATATTCAATACGCTTGTAACATTTAATTTATTGCTATATTTCAAGCAAATTATTTTAGTCATCTCTTTATAAAACCAATCATAATCTAAATAAAACCATTAATATAATAAATGTCTACTATTTATTATATTTGTTAAAATAAAGTTGTGTAAAATTAGGTAGGAATATAAAAAAAAAAAAAACTAGATAATAAAAGTTAAAAACAAATGTATTCTATAATACTCCCCTTCCGAGGCAGAGGAGCCGAGCCGGAGCTGGAGCTGGAGCTGGTGCTGTATATATAATTTTTTTTAATATAAAATAAAGTGGTTATAGCCAGAGCCGAGAAATTTTAAAATTGTGTAGTCGAACCTAGAGTCTGGTATTTTAAATGATGGAACCATAGTTGACTATGTAAAACAAAGTTTTAATGCCTCTTGCAGCACCCATGCTTCTCTTTACCCATCCCTTGGTATAAGCAATTTAAATTCAAGGAGAATAACTACCAAATACAAAGGACACTACTAATAAAATAAAACTAATTACTTTAACATTTTAATTCTTTATCCTCCCTACATGTCCCCAGATGGGGTAGGGTGCGCAACATGAACCGGAAACAGAATAGTTAGGTAGAGTGTCCAAGTGGGAAGAAGGTCCTCCTCATATCCTTAGTTGCGAGGCCCGTGCACAAGCCACCAATCAACCCAAGGCTTTCACAACACTACAAACAAACCGTCAGTGGATTAACTGGGTTAGACCCCACAAACCATGCCCCCTCAACAAAAACCCAAGCCCATTAACTCCTATTATAAACCATTCTTCTTTAGCTTAAACCAAATTTACACTTATTTCCCTCAGACACTCCTTTATTTGATCAATTCACTTTTTTTTAGGGTCTTCCCAACTCCCTCAGTGATTCCCATACATACCTCATACATGTTGATTAAACTAACCGGACTATCATCCATCCTTTCCATATGACTAAACCATCTTAATATACTCTTATTTATCTCTCGGCTTCACGCCTCTCTTCACACCACACAGCTCACTAAGACAGTCATTCTACATTTTATAAATTATTCTTCACACATAACATGTCCCTAAGACTGCATCAGATCTGTAGCTCTTACTCTAAATCAGTGGTTCTTAACCTTTTCTTGTGTAGTACCCACTTTCAACTAGTAGTATTGCCCAATGTGACTAAATTTTATTAAACATGGATAATAAAATAATCTTACTAAAAAATTAAAAAAATATAAAATTTAAAAATAAAGTAGATAAATATGGAATAATAACTAAAATTGTTAATTTACCTTAATTGTGGCTTAATGACATCCTTGTGCTTGATGAGATTTTGCGAGATTTTCTATGTCAGGTTCAATATTAGTCAAGCGAAGTTGCAAGTCTCCTCTTTAACAAATTACCAAGGTTTATATTGATAGCACTGATGTGCATTAAGCGAAATCTTTTCAACGTGTTTTGTCATAAACGTTTATCTTTCATTTTTTTAGGAAAATATTAACAGCACTGTCATGTATAATAGAAGTGCCATTGAAGATAATAATTTTATTTTATGATGCTACCTCATCACCCCCTAGACTAGAGCTTACTGCCCCATTAATCAAGCCCAGTGACCCCCAAGGGGCACTACCACCCAGGTTAAGAACCTATACTCTACATCATAGTTTTGCTGCTATACATTAACACCAGTAACAACATACCATCATACAGAACCCTAGTCGACTCAGGACTTAGTCTCTTTGCATTCACCAAAGATTTAAAGATTTAATTGCACCAGCCACCTTCCGCCGCTCAAACTTCCTAATGCACTCTTGTCATGTGTTCCCTTTTCATCCAACACAGTCTATATTTTTTAACCTAGATACTTGTTACTCTCCTCACCCACCACCTTGTTTTTATCAACATTTACTTTCAAATCCCTCCTTTTACACACCCTGCCAAACCCCTCAACCAATCCTCTCAGACTTCCTTCAGATTTGTCAGACAAAACCAAATCATCAGCGTACAATAAGCAAGGCATCCTCCACTCTCTTCCTTTCTCCATCAGTCTAAACACTCTTCCCCTGCACCTCTAGGGTAAAAGCTAGATTCAAGCTTGTTTAATTTTAATTTGTTTTAATTTTTTAATTTATCTTCTCTGAGGAGGTTTGTGATACTACATAAATCTGTTTTAGGTGAATAAATAATAGGCACGAGTAGAAAGTTAATAATAACTTAAAAGTACGCTCTGTGTGATAGTTGTGGGACTGTGAGAGGTGAATATGTGAATAGCTACCCTGTTTGTATTTTGAATGCAGAGAATATGTTGTTAAGGAAGGAGATTGCAAGGCTGAGTGAAAATGTAAATGAATTGAATGATTTGGTATTCGAGTTGAGAAAGGAGGGAAGTGTTAGAAAAAAAGTTAGTAGGGATGTTGAGGCGAGGAGGGAGTGGGATATTGAGGTAGAGAGGACTGGTGATTCACCTAGGCAGGAAGATGAGAGGGAAAAGGCTATAGTAGTAGTAGCTAATAGGTCTGCAGATGAATAGAGTTGTAGATAATAGAAATAACATTAGGATCTCGAAAGTTAGTGAGCCTGTGACCTGCAGTAACAGGTTTGACTGTCTTCCAATATGGGGAGGGATCAGAGAGGGCTAATGGTAATGTTGGGTTTTCTAAAGGGAAGGCTGAGGCATTGCTAATTGGAGATTCTATGATACGATACCTAGAAAAGATTTTTCAAAATACGGATAGGAAATAATTGACAGTATGTTATCCAGGTGTCAGAGTGAATGATATTGTCTTTTACTTCTTTTGCACCACTAACAAACGTTTCCTTCATTTGCGTAAAAATTTCCTCATTTACATTCAACTGATTTATTTGGAAGAATTCTAAAATATTTTTCCTTATAATCCTTTTCACTTAACTTCGCACTCTAGAATTTTTCCTCCCCACTTCCTTCCTTTTTTCTTTCCTCTTCATCCATTTTTACTTAATTTAACATAAAACAACATAATGATCTGATATTCCCATCCTCAAACCCCCTTGCTGATTTAACATCCATCACATACCTCAACATCTTCACCAACACAAAATCAATTATACCCTTCACTTCACACCATCTCTACCTACACCAATTCTCAAATATTTATGACGTCTTGTTGTTAAAAATGTATACTTACACGCAACCATATCTCTCTCTCAAAGAAAGTTATCAATTACCTTCCTACCATTCTCATATCCTCCCGCAACCTATGCAACCATTTAAGTAGCCCTTCTTTTTGATCAACTATTACAACCATTCAAGTTGCACAATACAATCAATCTGAAGCCTCTACTCACGCTTGTCCAAAACATTATTCAGATTGCCCCAGAAAGTTCTCACTTTTCTTCAACTTCACCCTCAGATGGACCATATGACTACAATCACAAATACCTTTGACCCATCTCAAAACTTAAATTTAATCTATCAGTATCTAGTACCTACCACAATAGAAAATTTATAGTTTGCTTTTGTGTCTACAAATCTCTCATGAGAATCTCAAACTCCCTCTCCCCTCTCATTCTCATCCAGCAACACATTTCACCTTCACCACCACTTCCTTTCATCTTTGTTTCATCCACAGGAGTGCAAATCAATTTACCCTTTCTAAACACATCCAACAACTCACTCCTCCTACAAGACATACAGCACTGTTAGACTTAATATTAACTAACGATGAAAGCATAGTGGATGAGATTACAGTTGAGAATTTAAAAATTAGTGACCATAATATAATTAGTTTTAATATGAATGTAAGGCTTACTTATTCATTATCAGTTATTTATTTATTTGCGTTCGGTTTCAAATATTCAAACCTTTCAAAGAATTGACGATCGTCTTCAACTAAGAAATATTCTGAGAGGCACTTGTTTGGGTCCTTCTCGTATTCAATTAATCGTGAGTTAATCATTTTGTCAAGTGAGAAGTGACTGAGATAAAGTGCTGATTCTCAGAAATATTCTGGTTTTAAGCAACCAGAGTCTTAACTTGTTACTTGCATAGGTCGTTAATTTATTCGTGAAGATTCTTCCTAAGCATGATAAATAATATTTTGGGAAGCTTGAGACAGGTTAACCTACTTTGTTTCTAAGCCTGAGGAAAACCTTTTTCTCAATTGCTCCAAAATATTCATGTGTAACATCCTTGTCACCTTAGCTTGAATATTCAGGTGAACGTGAAAGACCCTAGGCTTCCAGGAAATATACCTCTAAATATTCTAACTTGCAGTATAAAAAAATAAAAACTATTCTTATACTTGCCGATATTGAATTCTTTTTAGAATTAATCACATTCTCAATCTGAACAAAAAATATTAGGGTTTGCTTACTTGCAAACCTTCATTCAAAATTTAAATCGGTATTAATTTAACCAATTTAATATATTGGGCACTGGAATGCCATGAAGAAGTATTCCAACACTCCATATTTGCTTCAAACGTGTGGGTTAATCTCATGTTGCTTTCGGATAGCAGATTTCCTCCCCGATATATTATTGATTGGTTCCCTTTGTCTTTTGGATAAATTTAAAAATATTTTTTTTTTTTTTTTTTAAAGAAAATGCAAACATCTAATTTGCTACTCTGAAAAAAGGTTAGAATTGGTAGGTGCATTTTTCCCAACAATAAAATACTAAAAGTAATAGCATAAACAGTTTGAGTTTCTGTAGTTAACGCCGGAGCCGCAAGGTTGGTGGAGCCGGAGCGCCGAAACTTTTTGAGACTGGAGCCGGAGCCGGAAGGCGAAATTTTGGGGGATCTGGAGCCGGAGTCGGAGCCGCAAAAAAAGAGGCTGCTCCGGCTCCGGCAAATACAAAATTAAGTAAATTATTAATTTTATACTAACAGGGTTTTTATATATATATATATATATATATATATATATTATATATTATATATATATATATATATACGTTATATATATATATATATATATATATATATATATATATATATATTATAATATATATATATATATATATATATATATATATATTATATATATATATATATATATATATATAAATATTCTCCTTTTTCCAAAAATTTGATTATGTATATTTATTATTCAATTAATAAAAAAGGTTCGGTACTTCTATAGATAACTTTAATTAATTAAGTTTAATATCCTTAGAAAAATCATGTCAACTAAACCAAAATCGAAAACACCTCATGTATTTGAATATATTACTCACTCTGATGATAAAAATACTTTTATTTGTCAATATGAAATAGTTAACACAGTTGAGGGAAACAGTTCAGTTCGGATAATGCACAAAAGAGTCTACCTAACTACCAGTTACTCATGGGGTCCAAAATACATCTATTGGATCCTTTAAATTAATTCGACATTTTAAAACGCTTATCATCCAGACATTGCTGGCAATTGTTAAAAGAAAGGTGAGCTAACGTAATCAGGAGAAGAAGAAAACCTTTAATCAAAAAACTTGAGACTAAAGTTGGAAACTTTTCAAGTTGCCATTAAACTTGTTCTGTCTATTGTTAATGGAGAAAATTCCAAAATACAATTGTTTTAATGTTTTTTAAAGATAGCGACCCATTAGTTCTTTGCATAACCAGGCATTTAAAGCTCTGTGTGGAAGAACATGGCTTAGAAACTGGCAAGTCCCTTTTAGACTGGAAAAAAAATATTTGTAAAAATAGTTTCAAGAAGAAAAAAATAAAACAAAAAAAAAAAATAAAAAATTGCATAAAAGTTTCCCTTTATGTATTTAAATTGGATACTTACACATGGGAAAAGCTAAATTAGTTTGTCAAATAATTTTATATATGTGAACGAAGATAAAACCAATATTTCTAAAACGTTAGACGGTAAAAAAAAAAAATACTCAAAATTTCAGCCGAATATATTCAAGAATTTGTTACTGACATCTTAAAAGAATTCGAAATAACAAGAGACAAGTAATTAGGCTTAGTTACGGATACGCATCAAACATGATCAGTACGATTGAAAAATTTAAATAAGGACAATGGAGGGTGAGGAATAGGAAGCTGGTAAATGCGATACTGATTTTATTGAATGTCAAAACGAAGAAATAATAGTTGTTTTCAGAATGAACTTGATAAAACTATGAAAAGACTATGTTCCGATGACATTAACATTGCACACATGAGATGTGGAGTTCATACTTTACAGTAGCAGTGAGTGATGGTCTCCACAATACCATAGAGCAAATCTTATAGCAGGGGAGACAAATAGCAAAAGCAGCACGTACCCCAAAATTAATTGAAGTTCTAAAGAATCAAGCTGCAAAAGTGGCAATCTTAGGTCAAGAGACAAGATGGGGAAGTACATGTCTTATGCTCTAAAGGCTTCTGCAGCTAAAAGATTATAGTAGTAGTATGATGGCTGCCGGTACTTCTGAACTTTCTCTCTCCAACAGCAGTAGGGAACAAATCGAAACACTCGAAGGAATTGTTAAAACACCCATACTTTACAACAAAAAATATTCAATCAGAAGACTGACGCAGGAAAATTTATAGAGAACGGATTTTAGCAAATCACAAATAAACTCCATGAAAAAAGGGAAAGAATGTTAACTGAAAATTAAAATATTTTGTCGACAATCTTTGTTAGAATCTTCCCAGAACTGAAGATCTGATATTTAAAGTAGGAGTGTTCTTTGCCGAAACTAGGACTTAAATTGAATAACGCTATCGAACAGAAATCTGGGCCGGAGTAGAAAGTTCAGCAGTTTCAGGAATCCTTCCCTTTGTTAGAATTTGTCAGATGGGAAGATGAAGAAGTCAAATTTGACCGATAATGGGAAAAATTGGAGCATGCAGAAAAACAACTTGAAAAAACTAAAAAAAACTAATATTCTACCTTTAAAAGACATTCAACCTAAAATTTTCTTCTAGAAAAATAAAAGGTAGAATTCCATAAGTCAGTAGATGGAATAATGAAAATCGACCGGAAATCAAAGTTATCAGTTTAAGAGGCATATCACTAGCTATCCTAAAATTCTGCAAGATGCTGCTTGCCACAATTTACAGCTTTGCCTCCTATTCAAGTGAGTGTTGAGAGCATTATTTTCTGCTTTAAAAAAAATAATAAAAACGGATCGAAGGGACATCGTTATAAAGGAGGATGTTTCTTCTCCTTCTATTATATCTCATGCTTTGCCTGCTATAGTTCCTTCTACCTCGCGATTTGGGCGTCCGCTATTGAAACCAGTACGTTTCCAATCTTCATGAGAGGGAAGGTATCTATAGCGATCCTATATTTTTATTCATTTTTAATATTTTATTTTGTTTATTGCAAATATATTTATAGTCCATTTTTGTTACAGATAAAAAGTTTTACTTTACATGTAGCGTTCAATTACAAAAGTAAAACTTAATTCTATCATATTTTATATTTCAACAATAATCTTATTCTTTAAAAATAAAAGAATTTAATTATATTAATCTTTATTGATTGTCAATGATGTCATTTGGGTGAATATTACTATTTTTTATTATTATTATTTTTATGCTGTTAAAATTAGTAAATTATTAATTGTATTTATTGTTATTTTTATTATTATCATTATCATTATTATTATCATCATTATTATTATTATCATTATCATTATTATTATTATTGTTTCTATTATTATTGTTATTATTTTTATTATTATCATTTCTATTATTATTATTATTATTATTATTTTTTATTAACATATTACTAACACTGGTAATTTCCATAGGTTCTAGCTATGCTTCTATTCTAGAGCTCACCAATTAAACTTGATTGATAGACGGTGTTCTAATTCATCCTATATATTGTGCAAGAAGTATTCATCTGGAATCCTCAAACCTTTGAAATTTACATCTACACATTTAAATATATAAATAAAGAACTTAATATTTTGTTGTAAATGCAAACAAATTAATTCATACATGTAACAAACTAAATTTAGATTATTCTTATAAGTGCCAAATCTAGGGCACTTTAAATGGTGACCCCAGAGTGACATTTGTCCCAACTCAACCTTGTATAAATCCTTGTACAAATATATATATTTATTTATATATTTTTTACATTTTTTTATTTTTCAATTTTATAAGAACCCATTTGGCATCTTTAAATTATAAATTTAATTGTAGTTATATTTTTTTCTCAATATGTCTAATACTACTGTTACTACTCCTACTACCACTACTACTACTACTTCTACTACTACTATTGTTACTGCTTCTACTACTATTACTACTCCTACCTCTAATATATTATCTGACTCTGTTCCTACTTCTTCGAATATATTCCCTCTCCTCTCTTCATCTCCAAATTTATCTTATCCTCCGCCTTTGTATGATCCACGACAACAATATTTGTTACAACAATCGCTGAATCAACAATTACTAATGTCTCAACATCAACAAAACCTACATCAGCAGAGTACTCCACTGCCTCCTCCTCTTTCTGCAACTATGCCGGCAACTACCTGGCCTATGTCGCGTGTTCCTCGTCTGACCCCACCGCAATTTCGGAGAGATGATGTTGATTTTACAATTCAGCAATTTGACATTTTCCTTGCTTCTCTTCCTACAGAATTTGATAAGGCTAATGCTTTTCTGCTCTCCATTCCCTATGAAGTTCAGAAATCAATCCCTAATCTTTTACCTTCAATCAGCTCCTCTCTCTCTCCTTATTCTACTCTTTGTGAATTATTGCGTCGCCATCTTTCTCCTTCTGATGCTACCCGTTTTCATGAATTGTTAAAACATGAAGTGTTGGGTGATCGTCTTCCTTCACAGCTTCTTACCCGTATGCTCTCTATTTCTGGTCCCCTTGCTGATAGTAACCAATCTCTTCTTCGCACTCTCTTCCTGGACCGTCTTCCTGCCTTTGTTAGTACTTCCTTGCTCTCTCATGGTGACGCCTTGTCTCTTCAAGATTTAGCCGAACGTGCGGATATTATTATTCGTGCCAATCAATCTTTTTCTTCTCCTATAACTTATCCTTCTTTTACCCCTATGGGTTCTTCTCTCGCGATTATGCCTTCTTCTTCTTCCTCTTCTTCTTCTATTACTTTTCCTTCTCAATTTGCTACTAACTCTTCTTCTCTTCCTTCTATATCTTCGTCTTCTGCTGCTCTATCTTCCTCTGCTCCTTCTTCTCTTTGTACTCCTCCTCCATCTTTCCAGAATTCATCTTTAGACCCTCTTACTAACATTCTTACCTTGTTGAACAATATGAATGTTCAAATTATTTCCTTGCAACAACAAATGTCTTCTATCTCTCGTTGTCAGTGTCAGCAATCTGCATCTTCTCGCACTAGATCTCGTTCTCCTTCACCTTCCCGTTCTTCTTTGCCACAACCTCCTCAGGGTTCTCCTTTATGCTACTATCATTATCATTTTGGTGTTAGAGCACGTAACTGCATTCCTCCCTGTAATTTTAAATCTACAAATCCTCTTCAGGGAAACTCCCCTCGGGGGGGACCGTAGATCGTTGCGCTCCTCCCTTGGTCAATTCCTCCAATTCCAATTCTGATTCGCTCTATATTCCTACTATTTCTTATTCGTCTTCGGTTAATGCTACTACTACGGCTCCTACTGCTGTTCCTGTTTCTGTTGATTCTTCTTCTGTTTCTATTCCTGAAGTTAATGCTGTTCTTCCAGGTTCGCTTTTACGTATATTTGATGGTGATTCTAAACGGTTTTTCCTTATTGACTCGGGCAGTAGTTTCTCTATTTTGAATGTTCATGGTTTTTGTTCTTCTCTTCCGCCTGTTGTTTCTCATTTACAGGCTGCTAATGGTTCTAGCATTGCTGTCTATGGTGAACAACTCCTTACTTTATCTATTGGACTACGTCGTTCTTTCCGTTGGACTTTTCTCTTGGCCGATGTTACACAAAACATCATTGGTGCTGATTTTTTAAGTCATTTCAATATTCTTATTGACATGGCCAATAGTCGTCTACTTGATGACACTACTACTCTTTCTTGTAATGCTGTTCCTTTTGATTCTTCTATTTATGGTATCAATCTTCCTGATTCCTCCTCTGATTCTTCTTTTCACGCTCTTTTGCATTCTGAATTTTCTGACTTAATCCAGCCTATTTCTAATCTTTCTCCTGCGTCTCACCATGTAATGCATTACATTGAGACAAAGGGTAGTCCTCCTGTTTGCAAGGCTCGTAGACTTTCTCCAGAAATGTTAAAGATTGCGCGTGTTGAATTTGACATGCTTCTGGAAAAGGGTATTGTTTCCCCTTCTACTTCTCCTTACGCTTCTCCGCTTCACATTGTTCAAAAAGGGCCAGATTCTTTTCGTTTTGTTGGGGACTACAGGTTACTAAATTCTAAAACTGTTGCTGATACTTATTCTATTCCTCACCTTCATGATTTTACTTCTTCTCTAAATGGATGCACCATTTTTTCTTCTCTTGACTTAAAATCTGCCTTCCTTCAAATTCCTGTTAATCCTGATGATCGTCCTAAAACTTGTATTGCGACTCCTTTTGGCAATTTTATGTATAACTTTATGCCATTTGGTCTTCGTAATGCCAGTGCTACTTTTCAACGTTTGATAGATCATGTTTTACGTGGTTTACCCTTTGTATATGCTTACATTGATGATCTATTAGTTGCTTCTCGTTCTCCGGAGGAGCATCTTTCTCATCTTCGTACTGTTTTCTCTCGTTTATCTCAAGCTGGTCTTCGTTTAAATTTCGAGAAATGCATTTTAGGTGCTGCTTCTCTTAATTTTCTTGGACATAAAATTTCTTCTTCTGGTCTTTCTCCACTACCTGATCGTGTTTCTGCTATTCGTGATTATCCTCTTCCTACCACTCAGAAGGATCTTCGTGCTTACTTAGGTCTCCTTAATTTCTATCGTCGTTTCCTCCCCAAGGCTGCTGCCATATTAGCTCCTGTTACTGCTTTGCTTGTTCAAGGTCGTCGGGGCAGCTCGACAATGGTTAATTGGACTGATGCTGCTTGTCAGGCGTTTGAACAGAGTAAAATTCTATTGGTCAATAACACTCTTCTTGTTTTTCCTGAACATGGTGCTGAAACCCGCCTATTTGTGGACGCCAGTGATTATGCTATTGGAGCTTCACTAGAGCAACTGCAAAATGGTGCTTGGCTTCCTCTCGCTTTTTATTCTCAGAAACTTCCTCCTGCTGTTACTCGCTATAGTACTTTTGGTCGTGAACTA
>JABUQX010022848.1:100000-102500 GCA_015478945.1 Trachelipus rathkii
TATATATATATATATATATATATATATATATATATATATATATATATATATATATATATATATATATATATATATATATATTTTTGCATAAAAAAAGGAATATATAAATTCTCTTCTAAATTCCTACTCGACTACTAAAGTAGTTTTACGCTTATAATTAATTAGAGCAATCACATCCGCTCAAAATATCCTCATCCGCATTTTGTAAAAATTAAAAATACACTCTGATATTTCAATATTAATATTATATATGATAGTAACAATATATTTATATAATAATAATAATAATAATAATAATAATAATATTAATAATATAATAATAATAATAATAATAATAATAACAATAATATATATAATAATATAATATATATATATATCTTAATAATAATAATAATATTAATAATAACCAATAATATAAATAATAATAATAATATATAATAATAATAATAGCAATAATAATATAATATAATAATAATAATAATAATATAATAATAATAATAATAATAATAATAACTAATATAAATAATAATAATAATAATATATAACTGTAATTATATATATCATAATATAATAATAATATATATAAAACAGGTGAAACATACTATATGTAATATGTAATATATATATATGTATAATAATATATAATAATAATATATATATATAACCTATATATAATATATATATATTATGTATATATAATAATAATATATATATATATCTGTATATATATATATATTAAAAATTCACACGTTGAATTTCAAAGAGTTATAAATCTAACATTCGTTAAGTTACTAATCCATATTTACAAGTTTATCAACCATTTGAAACGGTTAATATTATTAAATGGAATAAACCATATTCAAGAAACACAATACGAGGGTGGGAACTAGGTTTGACAGAACTTTGTCTTAGCTGCTGAATTAAACTCTAAGTATTAGTTCTGGAATTAAGGGCACATTCCTCTATGCAATTTGCTCCAAACTAAAAATAATAATGTAATTTAATTTTTGGCTTGAGCCTTCTCTCTCTCTCTCTCTCTCTCTCTCTCTCTCTTCTCCTCTCTCTCTCTCTCTCTCTCTGTCTCTAATATAGTCCCACACATACCTACTGTCTCCTGTCTCTGTCTCCTGTCTCTGTCACAATCTGTCTGTCTCTCTCTCTCTACTCTCTCTCTCTCTCTCTCTCTCTCTCTCTCTCTCTCTCTCTCTCTCTCTCTCTCTCTCTCTCTCTCTCTCTCTGTCTCTCTCTGTCTGTCTGTCTGTCTGTCACACATACAGACAGTGTCATGATATATGACAATAATATATATATATATATATATATCATATATATATATATATATATGTATATATATATCTATATATATATAATATATATATGTAATAATAATATAATGTATAATATAATATATATATATAATATAAATAATAATATATATATATATAATAATAAACTATATATATATATATATATAATAATAATAATAATAATAATAATAATATCATAATATATATAACTATATATATAATAACATATAATATGTATATGTTAATAATATGTATGTAATGTAATAATAATATGTATGTATATATAATAATATGTAATAATATATGTAATGTGTAATATATGTATATATATAATAATATATATATAATATATGTAATAATAATATATAAATATATATGCTATAAGCATATATATATATATAATAATATATGTATATATATATATATATATATATATATATATATATCTATATATATGTAATAATAATAATAATGTATAATAATAATATATTTATAATAATAATAATAATAATAATAATAATAATAATAATATAATATAATAATAATAATAATAATAATATATATATATATATATATAATATATATATATATATATATATATATAATAATATTAATAATAATAATAATAATAGCATATAAAAATATCACATATATATATATATATAATATATATATGTAATATATATATCTATATATATATATATATATATATCACTCATATATATATGTATATATAGCATATATATATGTATATATATATATATCATATCTGCATCAACTCACTCATAACAACATGTATAATAATATGTATATGTATGTAATAATATATATATATAATATATATATATGTATATATATAATATGTTATATATGTAATAATAATAATAATAATGTATAATAATAATAATATATATATGTATATATATAATAATAATATATGTATATAATATATATATAAATATATATATGTAATAATAATATATATATATAACAACATATATAAATTATATATGTATATAACCAATAATAACTTAATAATAATATATAATATATATATATATATAATAATAATATATATATAATAATAATATATATATATATATATAATAATAATAATAATAACAACATAATATAACTACTACACCTTTCCTCTCGACTTACATCCATGACTAGATCGAAAATAAATAATATCA
>JABUQX010022848.1:107500-112267 GCA_015478945.1 Trachelipus rathkii
ATAATACAAATTGGGGCTATGAATAATAGTTGAAAGAGGATCAAACAGCTACCTTCTTTCAAGGATCAGCTGGTACATACGCGCTACCACTGAGGGAAGTGTTTAAAATTAAGGCATAGATAGTAGGGCGAACGAGGACCCAGGCGCCAGCTCGGAAGCACACTCCCTCAGAACACGAGGAGGAATGCCGATCAGGCCACTAACCTTTCTAACGTTCAAAGATCTCAGGATTCCATGCATCTGATCATGTGCAATCACAGGCAAAGTCATTGGGATACCTGAGAGGAGAAGGAGTAGGAGGGGGTTGCCGGAATCTTCCAGTGTGGAATTAGATGAAGAGAGGAGGCAGAATCGAATATGAGCTGAATCATCAGAGCAGAAGGAGGAGAAAGGCAGATATACAGAAGTTATTGGAGATATTTTTGCCAAGGGCCAGAAATTTTTATCAGTAGGAGATCCAAGGAGATCAGCGCACTTCCTTATGGTGAAGCACTCTTAACCTCCCGAATAATATCCTTGCAGCTATTCCGAGTTGAACGAAAATTAGCAAGAGTGATATGAGCAGGAGTGTTTTCCCATTTCCGATGAGCATTGTCTCTATCCTGAAGAGCACGAGGCAGGTGCCACATCAGAGCCGCGGATTATGAGGAAAGGACTGGTGGAAGATGGGTGCGTTTTCTGTTCATTCCCAGGATGATCTCTAACTTTCAGTCACAGCCTGCTCAGGTCAGTGGGATCCATACCAAAGGTGTCGCCAGAGACGCAATTTCCGCAACAGCCAGTTCAAAGATGCCTGAAGTGTTTTCTAGTAGTGGGCTCTATCAGAGAAGCATATAATTAAGAGCTAGATTGTGGTCTGAGTTGCCGACAGGAGGGAAAATTGTGTATCTGGGATGTGTGTAGGTTCCTTTATCAGCTGTTCCAGATCGTTGAGAGTACTGAATGTCCAACACTCCCACTGTATCAGTATGAGGCCAACCTCAGTGTGGTGTAGTTGAAATTCCCCCTAAGTAAGAACCTACTCCCAGCATTTGGATGAGGAAGTAAGTCTCGTGAGAGGTAGTAAGATATTTAAAAAGAGCCGAGAAATCTGATCTATTAGGAGAGCAGTAGCAGAAATACAAGATAGTGGTAGTAGCAGGAAGAAAGATCTTATGTCATAGAATATCAAAGTTACGAGACTCAAGGTTTACGAGACGTGTTACGGGAGTGTTAATGACTATAAATAGGCACGGTCTCCACCTTTGAGGTGGAAATTGTGAAAAAAAGTTGTAGTTTGACATATTAAGTTTATTAGAAAAAGAATCTCTGGATAGTTGTGTCTCAGACAGGAGTAAGAGGGTACGATGAGAGTTAGAAAGGTGATACTCCACAGATTTGAAGTTAGTGTCTAGACCACGGACGTTGGCAAAATCAATACTCCATCCAAATAAGTAATTTTGGAGGGTTTAGCTCAAAACTAATTTGTTTATTTTTATACTGAATATCATTATTTTTAAAGCATGAAAATGACGTTCTAATTTCCATATTTGTAATATTCATCGTGATATCATTCATCGCGGAATGTGGATTTATCATTTATCGCGGATGGGGATTTATCATTCATCGTTAATAGGGATTATAACATTCAGCGTTATTTTATATCTTTTTTATTTCTGTCTAATTATATTATTAGATAAGATGTTTAGGAACTTAATGGTAAAACTTGCATATTTTTTTTTTTTTGACACTTCGTAGACAGATTTTATTTAAATATTTATTTATTTATGAATTCTAGCCATCATTCTTTCCAAATTGAGTAGTTAAACATTCCTTATTTTAGCGTGATGTATTTTATAGCAAATCTTACTCGGTGTGGAAAGGGTCGTGGGTTCAACTTCTAGAGTGAAACTTTATAGAGAAGTTTCTTATTCCTTTAACTTTAGTTTGGATTTCAGTAATATTTTTTTTTTTTTAATTTTCGTATTGCTTACCGAGTATTTGGGACAAATTAATACTAAGAGCGCTTAATAGTCTGGATAAGTTGGCACCGTTTATAACTCCCACTGTATAGCATTGATTGCCCTCTTTGGTGTCTGATATGGCTTCAAAATTATTACTGGTAGTTAGGCAGATTTAAATAGTGGCACATATTTGAATGTCAATGAAATGTATCTTTGCAAGATACATATCATCTCAATAACAACACACCATGTAAGTAACACTAAATATTTAATTAAAGAACTACTCAAATACAATGTTTATCTCTTCCACAGTTAAACCCAAGATTGAAACTCGTGATGAAGAAAAGTTTTTCCTAAATATTTATTTATTTATGAATTCTAGCCATCATTCTTTCCAAATTGAGTAATAAAACATTCCTTATTTTAGCGTGATGTATTTTATAGCCAAATAAATATTTTAAAAAAGACAATTTTTTGTATAGGAAAAAAAGATTAGCGGAGTTTCTTAGCAAAGGTATACTAAAATAGTAGTAATTATAAAGACACTCCTTGTATATTTTTACCGCTTTGTAAATCGTTCGGTCTCTTTAGCAGTATTAATAAAAGGTTTACTTTTATTTTAAACTTTTTATGATCCTAAAGGCAGATACAAACAAGGCGAACCCAGTTATAAAATTTTAACTGGGTACAGTGTCTTTAGAGAGGCTCTATACCATATATATATATATATATATATATATATATATATATATATATATATATATATATATATCTTATATATATATATATACTCTCTCTCTCACTATATATATATATATATATATATATATACGCTATATAATCTGTTAAATTTCGGAGGCTGTTGAAACTTTTGTAACATTTGTAGTTATGGACCTAAGTTATTATTGTGGTTAAATGTTTATTCCTTGATGATGTGAATTCATGTGAAAAATTATAATAATTACATATTTTTCATAATGTTTTGACACTTTGTTGATAATTCTTAAAATAATTTGACTTAATTTTATTAAAACTTTTAAGTTGTAATAAAGATTTATATATCATTACAAGTTTGGTAGAATAGGTGAGAGAGAGACCATGTTTTTAGTGAGTATTATATCCAGTGTGTTTAGTTGAGAAACAGTTTTCATGACGTACTACGTTCTGCGTGTCGTAAGAGGCTGCTAAAAGGCCAGTGGTAGCGGGTTGGACCGCTACCACTTATTTATGCCATATAAAGTAACATTGCATACCTCCAGATTTCTGGTGTATGTTTGCACCTACCTCTGTTCTGGAGACGAGGCAGTTGATGATGATGATGATGATGATATATATATATATATATATATATATATATATAATAATAATAATATGTATATATATATATATGTAATAACTATATAATAATAATATATATATATATATAATAATAATAATATATATATATATATATATATAATAATAATAATAATAATAATAATAATATAATAATAATAATAATAATTGTAAAATTAACAATAATATTAATAATAATATTAATAATAATAATAATAATAATAATAATAATGATAATAATAATAATAAATGGTAATGCGATCATGACTGACAGGTCCTGAGCTGAATAATTTATGGCGTACGAGGAGATAACCAAACACCTACTACTACAAAACACTACTACTACTACTATACTACTACTACTAGCTGCGCTACTGCTACTACTACTGCTGCTACTACTATTAGTATTATTGTATTATTGTTATTATTATTATTATTATTATTATTTATTATTGTTGTCTACTGTATCTTGTGAACACCTTTACTACTCTCTATATTAGCGCAGATCAGTTTTTCGTCTCTTTTAAATATCTTACTACTTCTCACGAGATTTCTACTACTTCTCATCCAAATGCCGAAGGGACTTCAACGTACACCATACTGAGTGGTTGGGCTTCTCTCATACTGACACGGGTGGGAAGAGGCCAAAACATCGAGTGAGTCTTAAGATCTAAAGACGGCGGAATTAAGAAACCACACACAGACCAGGGTCCCGGCAATTCTTGAACACTCTTTCAGAGCCTACATGCTTCACCCACTTCTCATTCTCGATACAAATAAACAATTTTCCCTGCTATCCGTAGTTCTTACCACAATCGTGAAGCTCTTAGTTATAACACCTTCTCTCAAGCAGCTCCACCATGCTGTGAAATGTACTTTCTGGCACTTTAATCGGGCAAATTGGGGGTATTGCGTCGCCTTTTTGCAAAATACATTTGGTATGAATCCTATTTTGACTCGGAGGACGCTTCGGTGACTGTTGAAAAAGTAGATAAAGACAATGCCTATCGGACATGGAAAAACTCCCCTTCTCCTATCACTCTTGATAGTTTTCATTCCACTCGGAATTGTTGCAGGGATATTATTCAAGTCAGACTAAATGTGTTTTTCGCCAAAAGGAGGTATTCTGCCGACCTCTTTTGGATCTCCTGAGTGCGCAGATTACATTTTTACCAAAATCTCATCTCCTAATAACTTATAGTGAATCTGCCTTTCATCCGCTTATTCGTTCTGAGGGATCTGTAACTAATACTAGTTCTAAAAAGGCTAATCTCTTAGGCCACCTTTCTTATCGAATTTCACCCTAGCTCAAATGTGATTACATATGATAGGTGGATGAGATCTAGAGATCTATGATGTCAGGAAGGCTAGTGACCTAATGACATATGATATGGTTTTGTATTCATCAATTGTTATCGTTGTCATTAGTTCTTTACGATATCTTGCATAAATAGTGTTGTGATGATAGTATATCTTGAGTGTTGTCTTA
>JABUQX010022849.1:0-2500 GCA_015478945.1 Trachelipus rathkii
GGATAACCAAATCAGCAAGTAATGCCCTATATATACATATATATATATAAATATATTATATATACACACCATATTAACTACATATTATATACTATTATTATATCATATTTTATAAACTCTATATACCTTGTCTATTTATTATAATTCTATAATTAAATATAATATATAATTAACCTAATATATATATATATATATATATATACTATATATATATATATATAATATATATATATATATATATATATAAAAATATATATATATATAATATATATATATAATATAATATATATATATATATATATATATATTAATATACATATATATATATGTACCGGAACAAGGTTCCGGCCGGAACTTCGAGATTTTTTGGAAGTTCCGGTTCCGGCCGGAACTAGCTTGGTTCCGGCCGGGAACTAACCGGAACTTTCTACTTTTCAAATGTCTTTCCTAATAAAATTCAGCAATTGATTTTTCATTTACACAGTTATGATTGCATAAAAAATAATATGAAGAATTGATATAACAGTCGTCCCTCGTAGAAACGCGGGGGTTAGGTTCCTGAGCCCCCGCGTTATAGGCGATATCGCGTTAAATAACTTAACCCCTTAAAAAAATCATTAATTTTAATAAATTTTACCTTTGTATAAGGTGAATAAAATAGCCGCACAGGATTTTATTTATCCTTAATAATAATTGAAAAATTGCAGATACAACTGTTATTTACAGACAGTATATAAATATTTATTGACTAGCTCTTATTCCTACAGCCACACCATCATATTTATCTTACATTCGTCACAGTACTCTACATATATAATGCAGCAAAAGTGTTTTTAGTTTTTTTCAAAATGAAAAAAATACAATGTACAACACCTTAATTAAAATTACAATAATTGTTATCATATATTTAAATCTACACCTAGCCTGAGGACTGATAATATAAAATTTCAAAAGTTTAGCAATTGCACACACACAACAAGTTTCTTTCAAAAATTGTAAATCGAATTGACACGTGTACAGAGATGAAGGCACGTCAGATCTAAATCTGTAGGTTGATATTGGCTCTTTTTTCGAGGAAATAACATCCGCTTATCACGATAATGTGACGCTTCTGCCTTTATTAAGCCTCACCAATATTCTTTTCATTTATACTTATAACTTAACTATCTATGTAATTAATTTTATTTTATTTTTTGTTAATTTAATTTTAATATTTTATCTTCCAATCACATAACTGTAATCACGACTCCTAACATTTCTTTTCTCGTACTAAATTTTCTTTTTATTATCTTTGCCAAGCCACACAGCACAACAAACAACTCCGTTTAATACATACAACACCGCACGTCTCGAGCGCTGTTGTGAAAATATCATGATAAAATGACTTCGACACGTACTTTTCGAAAACTTTAAAAAATCTGAACATATTTCACACTCGACGGGTAGCTTTTAATACTCCACTATGAACGGGTTTGGATACATTTTATTTTTTTGGAAGAAATTTTTTATTTGTTTTTAAAAAATTTTTTTAGACACCAAATTGCCTTCTTTAACTTATCTCTTTTTATAAAATTAGTTAATAATCCTAATTATTGATCTAATCATAAGTAATCAATTTGGTAAATATACTATTCAATTTAGTTTATAAGTTATCTTAAATTATATATAATAATATTATATAATATATAGTATATATATATATATATATATATATATAATATATTATAATATATATATTATCATAAAATATTACTAATATAACATAGCCCACATATATTTATATATATATATATATCATATATAGTATATATATATAATATATATAATATATATAATATTATAGTGTTTTTTAATACTGTATAATAATCTGAGTACTCTAAAATCCTTATTCTTTATTAAAATGACTTGAAACAACATCTGATGATTTCATATTATGTAGAATGATTACTTACTCATATATTAGGTAATAGCTAGATTACATATTATTAAGGAAAAGTGGTCAAAAAATACAAAAAAAAAAACATATCTTTACTTTTTACAAAAAAATCAAGTAAACAAATCAGTTGATTTAAATATTGATCTTTTTTTGTGCCAATCCTTCTCTAGAATCTAGACCTGGGATAAATAAAATTGTACAGCGGTAATTATTATTATTTATTAATTATTATTATTATGTATTCATTAGTATTATTATTATTATATTATTATATTATTATTATTTATAATTATATTCTTATTATTATTATTAAAAGAAATTAACTTTAAAGTAAAAACTACTACAAAACAAAATATTTACTAAACTGTTTAAGCAAAAATTTTTTAAAAATTTTTAAAAACAAGATTCCATAATTTCTACTTAAAATGAATTTATTTGAATTTTGAAAATGTTGTGGTGTAGGAAATTAAGTTGCTCTCCATGTTGTGAGTTAAACGTCACTCTTATCCTCAAACACGTTACCCCGCTTCTGAAAAAAGCTTTTTAAAACTTTGAAGACCCGTA
>JABUQX010022849.1:32500-35000 GCA_015478945.1 Trachelipus rathkii
AATTAACATGTAAACAAAAACAAAGATGAAAAGAATATGAAGAGTATAATGGACGAATTAGAAATTTTTTACTAGATCGTTAAAAAATAATATTTTTTATTGATTTTAAGGAGTAAAACATGCATTTAAAGACGATAAATATGATATAATAGGCCTCCAATTTTCATATTTATAACCTTTGTCTATAGACATCCTTATCAATTATAGCGACACCTGCTGATTTTCATGAAACTTACATGAAATGTTTGAAATGATCTGTAAAGAAAGAAAATGAATAAAAAATTCGAAAAATGAGCCTGAAAAAAGTTATGAAGTCTCAAAATTTCATACTTATAATATATTTACTGCCAAACGTTTCTTTTAATCAAATTTCTTATAGGCTTATATAGGCTTATGATGTTGAAACAATATTTTATATTTTTCCAGCACTCACAAGTCGGGAATAAAGGGAAGCAAATCCCATGTAAACGAATGTTCCTGTGCCATGTATTCATTTACCAATAAAAATTGATATAATTATAATTTTCTAACGATCTAGTTAAAAAAATCCAAAAACAATACAAATAAAATTAGTTCCCCAACACAACAGACCCGATTCTTACAAGCCTCACACCAGAAACAATAAATTCGGTTAAAAAGGCTTTTCCTTTAGTAAGCGTTCGCTGACATATTTTACTACATTTTTATTATACTAAATAAATATAATAAATATTATAATAAATAAATAATCAATTCGTTACGTACGACTTTGATCCTGCCACGCATTAGGTGTTTTGTCGTAGCCTTCAAAAGGACTATGATTATATATATATATATATATATATATATATATATATATATATATATATATATATATTATATATATATATATATATATTATATATATATATATATATTAATTTATTATATATATCGATATTATATATATATAATATATATAATAATGTATATATATTATTATATATAATATATATTAATTAATATATAATATATATATATTATTATATATATATATTATATATATATATATATATTATATAGTATATATATATATATATATATATACTATATATTATAATATATATATATATATATATATATATATATATAAAGAAAATGCCAACGAATTTAAAAAATATTTTCACAAGCTCATAAAGTAGCTTTAAAATACTTTATTTAAAGTCGACACAATGCTTAAAAATAAGACCTAAAGTTTAGATTCTCATTTTAAATAAACTTTCTTAATTTTTATAAGAACTTTTACGAATCAAAAACGGCTATAGAAGTATTTTGAATTTTTGTTTTATAACTAGGTTTTAAAAAAAGAAATAAAATCTTTAATTAAATGTATATTTGTTATTATGTACGCATATTCACTTGACTATAAAATATCTGCATAGAACATCTGCGTCCGTTATGTGTTAAAGCAGATATTCATATCTGCACACACTTCTGGAAATTCACAAGTCAATAATTATCCATTCATTTTGATTGACTTCATTATTGCCACGTGATGCTAACGCTCCACCCTTTTTCTATAGGAACACAGTTTTAAGACTTTTAACAGCTTTTCTATAGGACTAGTTTTAAAAAGCTCACCCTTTTTCTATAGGATTTGTTTTAAGACTTTTTACCCCCTTTTCTATAGGACAACAGCCAGTGGCGGCTCGTGGTTCTTGTGCAAGGGGGTGCTGCTTTATATTATATATACTATATATACTTATATATATATATCCTATATATATATTTTTATATATAATATATATATATATATATATATATATATATCTATATATACTATATACTATATATATATTTATATATACCTCTACAAGAGCAACAATCCATATCTAAAAAACTACAATAGCAGGGAAAAGGAATACATTTTTGGAATCCTGGTAAAATTGTAGCTAGGAAAATGTTAAAAAAAAATACTGTTAACAATTAATTATAGTAATATGATAATACATTAGCCGAAAGCCATATCCTAAAAATAGGATAGCTAGCAAAAATGAAATACATTTTTGGAATCCTGGTTAAATTTTAGTTAGAAAAAATCTTTTTTTTTTAATTAAATGGAATACCCACGGTAAACCGGAAATATGGACGAGTCGGGTCTCTCGGCCTTACCGGTGGACCAACTGGGTATGCTATTTTCCCTCTCATAAAAGAGAGGAGAATATCAAAGGAACACCCGCACTTTGTTATTTGGGTGTCCGTGGGTTTCCGCCTACTAGGGGTATGAAACGTTCCCCTCTGTCCCCGCGTCGAGCCCTAAAAAAAAATTTGCAATAATTTTTTTTTTTTACATTTTCCTAACTAAAATTTTACCAGGATTCCAAAATATATTCTTTTCCCTCTAGCTAATTGTAGTTTTTTAGATATGGATTGTTGCTTCTTGTGAGGTGCCATATATATATATATATAATATATATATATATATATAATAATATAGTATATAATATATATATTATATATATAATTATATATAATATAATAT